>JAHWFO010079572.1:0-37378 GCA_023313115.1 Rhysida immarginata | reverse complement strand
GGAGCTGCCGAATGCTGAATTAAGAGATGGAAAAAAATTCAAATATTTATTCAGGTCCGAAATTTACTAATCGTGAAGGAGAAAAATAAAGTTCCTTCCGTCCTTAGTCTATAATTTAAGATGCAATTCTATAACCCGACATGGCGCTGAGGCAGCCACAAGCGCGGCTCGAACTTGCAATGCCGTGGCCGTCCGCTATCGGGCTGGGCTGGGCGCTCGTGACTTTATTAACGCAGTCCTCTTTGATGTCGTCTGTCCGCTGGACGATGAGGGAGTTACCTGTGTCCTTACGGCACGATGTAAGCACCCATACTGCTCCTAGCGATCCTTCGTCGGTCGCTGCGCTGTTTGCTGTCGGCGTGGCGTCAAGGGGCTCGTAGTCCTCGCTACCTTCCTCTCCAGTCGACGGCTGGGCTCGACTTTCCGTGACGACGTCGGGCGATTCGTTTGTCGACCCGCTCAAGTGCTCAGGTATGAAGTCTTGACGGGAGAGTATCGCTTCGAATTTTCCTTGCGGAATCGGGGACGACGGCCTTCCGCACCGCGTTCGTCGAAGCACTTAATGAGGCATTATAAAAAGTTCGATTAGGTGAAATTTCAATCTTTCACTTGCCTGAGGAATCCGCAGTGCTTGGGGGAACTAATCCTTCTTGACAGCCTTATTTCGTCCTGGGATCGATGTCCTTTCACTCGCACTTAAGCTCGCCAAGCCGATGTCGCTGGTTCGGGCGCCGTGCTCATGATGAAAGAGGTTTCGTTTCTTTCCCCCCTGCCGTGGCTCCGAGAGAAATTTTTCCGTGAAGGAGTTTGCTGCATTTCAGGGTCCGAAGGGGCATCGAGGCTGGTTTCCTTCCTTCC
Organism: Rhysida immarginata; assembly: GCA_023313115.1. Taxonomy (NCBI): domain Eukaryota; kingdom Metazoa; phylum Arthropoda; class Chilopoda; order Scolopendromorpha; family Scolopendridae; genus Rhysida; species Rhysida immarginata. The sequence continues at coordinate 36,520 of JAHWFO010079572.1, read as the reverse complement.
AAAACTCGTAATCGGGTCGGAAGACTCTGCTTGTTCCTTCCCCGTCTTGGCTTCTTACTTCCCCCGTTAATGAGCTTTTAGCCAATGAACGACCTGCTTCGTCTTCCGCTCGCTTCTTCGCAGGTAACTATCCCGCCTGACTCTCTCGATCATTTCTTCCTCTCCCTTTACTTTTCTTCCAAGTAAGATCGCCGATTTTTTTTAGCCTTGCCTTTCGCTCGCGGTCGGCGATCTGACACATACCATTCCTTGATTCGAACTTTACTTGATTCGAACTTTACCTCTGTGCCGTATAAATGGGGGATGTCGTGGGTAAATGTGGGGGTTAGAACTTTAGTCTGATAGTACTTGCATTTACGGTACCATTTTTCTGAAGTCCGTGGCTCTTGAACATGGCGTGGCAACAGTTTATGAATGTGGGTCTTATCCAACTGTAAATCACGATTGATAATTGTGTGTTCCGTGTACACAGATGTCCCTACCTTCTGTGCAGTGGCTCGTTGTGATGGTGGGTTACAACCGGTAACGAGAGTCTGAACTTTGCGGACGACGTCAGGAGTACAGCTAGTGTACGGTCTCGGATTGGCCTGCTTTTTACACTCAAGAATGGCGCCGCTTGGTATCCCTTTTTTTGAAATTACGAAGCCTCGCTTCTTGCATGCTTTCATAACTCAACGTTTTTAGCTCGCTGTTAGGTCACGTGATCGCGCGCGCCACTTTATATTGTTACCGTAGATACCTAACAACCATCTGTATGTTCAGAAAATTGGTTATTACAGAGTGTTTTGAGTATAGTAAATCTCCAGTTACTGACGAATTAGTGGAGAAGACGACATAGTCCATAAGCGACAAATACAACACAAGTCGAACTTCAAACGTTGCAAATTGATTACATTAAATGTTGTACATACGGTTGCTTTGAGACATAATTTTCAAGCATATTCAGTTTGTGTACGTCCAGTCATAGGTCTTCTACAAATGGTTTTCGTTGTTTAGAACGGGGTCTGTAATCTTTTGAATGTTTTTATCATTAATGGAGTGCGATTGCCACGAACAGCAATACACAGCTGACAAAGTCTCTTCATGCTGCCAATAAAGTTGCGAATGAGTGTTTAGGGGATTAACACTCAATGTTGCTGAAGAATAGTTCTGAGTGCTTGGAGGTTACGGAGATTTAGTCTGGCAACCTGGCTGGCCATTCAATGCGAATGATAGTTTACGTTCGATGTACTGGTGGGAACCTACGGTGCCTTAAGGAGCTCTTCGCAAGATCTCTACGTCCACACTGCACCATTACGCCACCACTTCCAAAACTATCTTTCAACCAGATTTGTAGGGTGATATCGTAAAGAGCACTCTGGACCACTGTTGATGTTGTCCAGACTCTATTTCAATCGAGTGTGAGGATAGCAAAGGAACACAAACAGCTAGTGTTCTTGCATAAAGGTGTTCGTCATGTAGCAGTTTACCGAAAAACAGTTCTTCCAGTTGCATATGTAGCCGAGGGGAATCCCATATTTGCTCTTATACCATGAATGGTACCCCAAACGGCGGATACCGACCATTATAACATTTCAACGTGTACACCGCCGACTTCGTGAAAGTGAGCTATCCGTGTGAATAGGCGTGAAACAGGACGAGGCAAGCCTGTTTGGAAGTAGACATTCTGAATGAGGTGGAGGTTAATCCATTGCTCACCATAGTGTGAGCCATTCCACGATGTGGACAGTGTTACGTGAGCAAAAACTCCATACCTTTATATCTACAGAGGGTACAAGCCTTAAACCGCGAAGATTATCCTCAGCGTTATCCTTCAACAAACTGCTATCCAGCCAGATTTTTCGGCAAACGTTCTGTTCATAGATGTTTGCAAAAGAAGGTCTTTTTAATATCTACAATGCCCATTTCTGGAGTATTGAAAATACACATGTGGTGCAGTCATATCATACCAACAACATTTTAGTGTTTATTTTTGGGTAGGAATGCTCAATGACTACCTGATTGGATTACATATGCTTTCACCTCGACTCAATGGGCAGGTCTGTAAAACTTTTCTGGAGATATAATTGCCAGAACCGCTGGAGCAGGTACCAATTGCCATTCGCAATCGGATGTGGTTTCAACATGATGGGTCTCTTGCACAATTCAATATTGGTGTACGGAATTACCTCACTACATCTTTTGGGGCCCAGTGGATGGCAGAGGCGGACCTGTTGCGTCTCCTGATTGTCATCTCTGGATTTCTTTTTCTGGTGATGCACGAAGAGTCAAGTTTATGAGGTTCCTGTTAACTCAGATGAGGGCTTCGTTGCCAGAATTGCAGCCTGTTTTCCCTGTAGCGATTTAATGGTGAGCTTTGGACTATCCATTCTCTGGTAAAAATACACTCTAATATCACTGAATTATGACTACCCGCTTAGTAATGGGAGTAGCCACCCTTCGCCGCTATAACTTCTGCTAGGCGTCGTGGCATGGACGCAAGTGCGCGGTATGTTTCCGATGGTATGACAGTCCATTCCGCTTGAAGCGCTGTCCACAGTCATAGGTGGAGGGTCCAGCTGCCGTACATGGCGATCAAGGTGCTCCCACAGATGTTTGATTGTATTGATGTCCGGCGAATAAGCGGGCCTAGGGAGCACTCGAAAGTCAGTAGAGTGTTTCTCGAACCAATCCAGAAGGAGAGTGTTCCTGGAACACACCATCACATTGGGGGAACATTGTGAGCATATACGGGTGCACCTGGTCCGCTACGATTGACAGATAGCCACAGGCATTCAAATTGCCCTCTATACCAATCAGTGGATCTAACTGCTCCCAACAGAAGATCCCCCACACATCCACACAAACCCCACCAGCCTGTTAACGGCCCACAATAGCCTTCTGCAGTCTCTTTTCATGAAGGTGCGTTCAACGGTAATGTCGGATACACGTCTGTTGGCACCACTGCTGAATCTGGTGGTCAGTTGATGGACTGTGGCTCTCCTGTCACCTTTTACGAGTCGCTCAGCCCGTTGGTCAATGTGCTCGTGACCCTTTACAGTGATGGCGTTGGGACGCGATTTCTGTCCCTGCTGTCCACTCTTTGTACACCTTCACTACAGCGGATCGTGAACAGTTCACATATCGCGCCGTTTCACCCCTTTTTGGATGTCCGTTAAATTCAGACGTTTACCCGTCTTGAGGCTCGTGCACCTGCCGTTTGACGCACCAGCTTTAAAGCTTTCTCAGCTTGTTATGCAAATTTTGCAATGTGTAATCGTTGTTGGGGCGAACCAAGCGTGTGCCTTGAAGGGGTGCTGGTCATAATTCATTGATATGACAGTGTATGTACAGTATGTTATCACCTATCACCGAGTTGTTTGTTGGTTAAGTTTTGAGCAATAGTGTAAATAAATTGATAACTGTTAGTCTAAATTGCGGCAGTATTGGCAACAGGATAAGGAGTTGTTTCAAATATCTAGTAAAGGTAAATATAAGATTCCCTCCCAAGAGTTTTCCCATTATATCGATTCCTAAGAAATCTTAATTAAAAACACTTGAAACTTTTAATTTAATAATATTAGCTTTATAAAAAAGTGGTGGCGTGCTCGGGGGGTTCAGGGGGCGGAAAGTGGAGAATTCATTTCGCCCATAGTGTGCGGCGTTTATTGTCAGCTTCAATAAACTCTCTCACCGTTTATTTATGAAAGCAGCCGGTTGGAATCGCTTCAATAACAGGCCGACTCTAATTTTCTAGTGAGGAAAAGATGACGGTGGTTGGGGAACAGGGGAAGGAGGAATGGAGGAAAAAAATATTGGGCTGGAGAAACCTTCAAAATATTTTAATCAAAAACTTTAAGGGATCCCTTTTGAACTATTACCCTTCTTGCGTTGGAATTTTCGTTTCTTTAGAACTGCGGTTTTAATTTTTTTTTTATTTTTTTTGCCTTTTCCTTTGAGAACGTATTATAGGTTAACACTTGTCTTGTGAGTGTCCTTTGTTGGCGTTAGGTATCCGTGTGTGCAGATGGAGAATTGAAAGAGTGTATACAACCTATAACAATTAAGTTCGGTGAATGACGTCACGTTTAAGCAAGTTCAGACAGGTCACGTTTGTGCGTGCAATGGTTTAGCAGATGCTCGTTTCTTCAGTTGAAGGTGTAGCGTGCGCACGTAACTGTGGATAATGGATCAAAAGGAACACTGCCGTAATCGTGCAACAGTTTCTGGCCAAGTATCCATAGCTCATCCACCTTATTCACCAGACTTGGCACCGGCAGACTTTTTCTTGTTCCCACGCCTGAAACGGGCCTTAACGGGACACAGATTTGCGGACATTCCAGACAATCAAGCAAATGTGACACGTGAACTTAAAGCCATCCCTAAGGAGTTTCCAGGACTTATACACCCGATCCCAAAAGTGTATTGCCTTCCAGGGTGATTATTTTGAAGGACAATAAAGTAAATGTGGCAAATAGTATTAGAAAATGAAAGAGCAAGACCATCAAAGCCTCTGGCAGGATTGAATCTTTAGGCTACCCTTGCTCATTATTGATTTACACGTACAAGATCATCTTGAAAACAATATTAAGTAAGTCGCTCGTAAATGCCTTGGTTAGGAAGTATAAATTCGGGGCGACAGTGATTATGAACTATTTTGAAATTCCATGGAGATTTCACCAAACCGTAAGTGCAAATTAATAAAAAAAAATTCGCCCGTTCTAAGAGGAAATACGAGGGTTGGAGCTTAAGGCATGGCAACTTATTTTTTTTCTCAGAGCTAAGAGATGGTATCACAAATTGTCATATGACTCAAGGAAGCCCTGCATTCGTTATATACAGATCGGGACACATTAACATGACTTCCTCGCCAATTTGAATGCCTGTGGCTATCTGTCAATCGTAGCGGACCAGTTGCACCCGTACATGCTCACAATGTTCCCCCAATGTGATGGTGTGTTCCAGGAACACTCTCCTTCTGGATTGGTTTGAGAAACACTCTACTGACTTTCGAGTGCTCCCTTGGCCCGCTTATTCGCCGGACATCAATCCAATCGAACATCTGTGGGAGCACCTTGATCGCCATGTACGGTACCTGGACCCTCCACCTATGACTCTCGAAGCTCTGTGGACAGCGCTTCAAGCGGAATGGACTGCCATACCATCGGACACATACTGCGCACTTCTTGCGTCCATGCCACGACGCCTAGCAGCAGTTATAGCGGCGAAGGGTGGCTACTCCCATTACTAAGCGGGTGGTCATAATTCAGTGATATGACAGTGTATATTGCGAAGGTTCTTAAATAAATTGTAATTGAAATGTATGCAAGCTATATGCAAAACGAGAAGCAGGTTAAAGTACCGTAAATTTTACATATACTTACTTACTTACTTACTTGCTTTTCAAACCAGCTTATCCGTTAGCGATCGCGATCTTCCTCCCTGTAATATCCAAGCGACTCGAACCCAGATCCTCCATGTAGTCTAGCCACCTGGTTGTCTGCCGATCCCTTGGTCTCTTACCCACCGGCTTGGAAAATAACAACTGCCTAGGAAGACTAGTTTGCGGCATCCGTATCATGTTGCCATACCAGCGCAACTGAGATCTCTCAATGCGGAGAAGTAGCAGCTCAACACCTAAAGATTTCTTTATTGTGCTGCTGTACACTCTATCTAGTAGGGTACCACCTGCCACACCTCTCAGAAATCTCATTTCGGCCGCTTGTACCCACGATCGCACTCTTTCGGTCATGACCATAGGTGAGAATGGGGACAAAGATAGATTTGAAGACGGAGAGCTTGGCTTTGTTACCCAGCTCGCGTTTCGTTACCACAGTTCACGTCTGACACAGCTTGCTGCACCGATCCGAGCATCCAATTCTTTCTCCTACCGTCCATGACTCGTAAATGCAATCCCGAGATACTTGAATTTCTTCACCTGTCTCAACGAGGCTCCCCTAACATGGAGAGCGCACTGAGCAGGCTGTCTTGAAAGGACCAGAACCTTGGTTTTAGCCACAATGATCTTCATCACAGCTTCTTCATATTTGGCTACTGCAAACCGGTCTAGTGCATGCTGAAGGTTCGTGCGAGAAGACCCAAGGAGGACAAGGTCGTCAGCAAAGAGCAACCTCTCCACCAGGCAGTCGCCCACACAAACACGCTCATCGCCTCGGCTGCCCCTGTCTATCCAGTCCATAAAGATAATGAACAAGAGGGGCGACAGTACGCACCCTTGGCGGAGTCCAACACCCACGGTGTACGGTCTTGACTTAATGCCTTTTGAACGGTCTTATTTTGCATATATCGTTTTAAATCTGTTTGTTTAAATTACAATACTCATTTCCAAAAAAGTTGGGACAGTGCAACATATAAGAAGAACTCCAACCTATTTGTTTGGATTATTGTATTGCCGTTTATTTCAACGCATTACAATACATAAACGATAAATTAGGCATGGGATCACATATCTTATATGCTTAAAGAAAGATACTGGTTTTCCTGTTTGGCACATGCAACACACTTCCAAAAAAGTTGGGACAGCACGGCGTTTACCTCTCCTCTTGATGAAACACTGTGATCTTCTGGGCATCGATGACACCAATCTTTCTAACACCGTAACCGGAATTCTGTCCCATTCCTGTTGGATATAGGTTTTCAGCTGTTCAACTGTCCGGGGTCGTCGCTGTCGTAGTTTTCGTTTAATAATACGCCAAACGTTTTTTATAGGCGACAGATCCGGGCTGCAAGGGGGCCAATCCAACATACGAATGCGCTGCCGACGTAGCCATGCAGAAGTTATGCGCGCTGCATGCGGTCTGGCGTTGTCTTGTTGAAATATACACTGACGTCGTCCAAACAGGCGCCTCTTAGATGGCACCATAGCTTGTTCCAGGATCTGTATATACGCTTCAGCATTGACGGTGCCATTGCAGATGTGCAAGTCTCCCATTCCATGGCCACTAATACAGCCCCAGACCATGACAGACGGTGGTTTCTGTACCGAACGCCTGTAGCACGCTGGAATATCCTTTTTGTCTTTGGTCCGGAGTGTACGGCGTCCATTATTTCCGCAAACAATCGTAAATGTTGATTCATCGGACCACAATATGTTCTTTCAGCGTGCTTGCGACCAATTGCGATGGGCTCGAGCCCATATCAGACGGCGACGTTGCTGTCGTTTGTTGATGTATGGCTTCCGTTGTGCACAGTATAACTTAAGTTTGTATTTGTGGATGCACCGGCGTACAGTATTCGACGATAATGGCTTCCCGAAGAAATCGCGGGCCCACGTGGCTATGTCCGTAATCGCAGCATTCCTATGCGTGACGCAGTGAAGAGCTCGAGCATTCAGAATAGGTTTTCTGCCTTGGTCTTTCCGAACTGTGATCTCACCACTATCTCGGTAGCGCTTGATAATATTATGTACTGTAGATGATGACAGGTTAAATCTTCTGGCTATTGCACGCTGAGAAACGTTGTTTGTGAATTCTTGAATGATTCGAACACGAAGATCTTCGCTAACTGGCTTGCCTCGACCCATCGTTCCGAATAAGTTACCTGAACGACGGATGGCAACTGTTATTTATACGGAATGTAGTACGACGTCATCATTCTAGATTGTTCCACTACTAAGGGCGCTTTCTACAACGTATGTCCCTACTATTTTGGAACGTGTTGCAACCCCCCATTGAAAATGAACGTCCCGGCCACGATACAAATTGTTTTGGTGCACACAGTATATTTATGGCATTTCATAAACGTATCTGCTATTTTGTATTCGCGAGAAAGTTTTGTTACATCATCCCTTTTTGTTTTTTCTATATATTTTGCACTGTCCCAACTTTTTTGGAAATGAGTATTGTAATTAATGCTTCTCTTGTTTAAATTCGAAATTGATGTTGCGAATACATAATTGATCATAGTTTGGATTTTGCTGAAGCTTGAACGACAAACCCTCATTGATACGTTTCCTTATTTCATTTGGCTGCGTGTATTTTTCAGTTCAGATTTTTGCTAGTAGATTTCGTTATTGGTAGAGTAGGAATAATTAATTTGAGAGATCATTACCCTAACGAGACTTTTGTAATTTCACATTATAAACTGATGTAGAGTGTTTTTAAATTTTTCAGCAATGATGATGGTCTTCCGACTTTTCTACCGCAGGGAAATCGGCGATACATTCTTCTTCCATGTTTCGGTTGAAGTGTTTTTCCCGATTCGACCAACTGGGTTTAAGGGAATTGGGTATTAGTGGCCTCGTTGGCCATCTGAGATGTTTGGCTTTCCAATTATGTTATGGAAGCCATAGAGAAATGGCCTTTTGAATATCTGCAGTGGAAAAACGCAAAGTCGTTATGTCGACCGATGTTATTTGGTGCGAGATGTTATCGTTCTGTGCTTGTGTAATTAAGCCCGCTCATTCTATTAGGTTCAGGTTTTAACTTCAATGTTATAGGAATTTCCTTTGGTTTGTTTTACAATCGAAATGATGCTCTATCTAGATCAGTGGTTATGGTTTTTAATTTTTATTTGTTCATATACTTAGCTTAAATTGATTCATTTATTTAACATGAACACTGCACTGATAACGAACTGTCGAAACGATTCTGTGATTTGCTGTATGCGAAGTTGATGTATGCTGTTGTGCTGAGGGATTGAACAGACCTAGCCCGCACCATGTTATACAGGGTGACCAGAAAATCGACAAGCCCTTGCCTCCCAAATCGACCAGACGCGGTAGTCCATTGGGTCGAGGTTGGGGAGTAAGGTGGCCGATCCTGCGTCTTCTTTGCCCTGTGAGCCGGCGCGGAATCTTGCTGGAAAGCCCAGTGTTGGTCACCAAAGTGCTGCTGGGCCCACGGCAGTGGGACGGCCTCGAGAATGTCACGGCGGTACACCACCTGTTGATTTTTACCCCTTGATCCACGAAAATCAAAGGGGGTTTTGGCGGTGTTTCGACGATCGCAGAGGTGCCGGGAGCTTCAGTCTTGAGTTCCAGTTCCTTGGTGGCTATTAAGTGAACCGATTCACGGGCAATACCGATTCTTTCTCATCGAGACTCTCGGATTTCGCATTTTTTGATGAGTGCGCGGTTCCTAGACGTCGACCAGCATCCAAGCTCCTGACATTCGACGGGGCGATGTTGAGCGATTGCGCGATCTCGCAATTGCATTTTTCTAGCTCAAGTAATGCCAAAATTTTCTCTCGTTGATTAGATACACTACATGATCAAAGGAGTCGGGACACCTGTTGCTCTACCGTAATGCCGCAAAAACCTTCAATCAGTAGTGTGTAGGATCACCCCGAGCTGCTATCACTGCCTCCACCCTACATGGCATACTGTCCACGGGTGTTGACCTCCATTCCTCGAGGAGTGTCGTGGTCAGTTCCTGGACAGATGTAGGGCGAACAATCCTGGATATCACACGTCGTTCCAATTCGTCCCAAAGATGTTCGATGGGGTTGAGATCAGGACTATGGCGGGCCAATCCAGCTCTTCAACCCGCATCTCGTCAAACCAGTCGGATATGGATCTTGCTTTGTGGCAAGGCGCATTGTCGGTGCTGGAAGGGGAGCGTTCCGTCACCGAAGTTGTTCCTACAGCGCTGGAAGTGCCCCGTTATCCAGAATGGTCCTGTAGCCATCAGCATTGAGGTTTCCGTCCACCTTGATGAGCGAGCCCAGTCCAGTCCAGGAGAAACACCCCAGGTGTTCACAGGGGTGTCCCAACTCCTTTGATCGTGTAGTGTATATTCGGATACTTTGTTACAATTGCGTAATAATTATGGAAAAAAAATTTACGTGCATTACTTCTAATTCCAAATTCAGCTATCAAAATCAAAATGAGAATGACTCAAACGAGTTTATTCCGGAACGAGTGCAATGTTGTTATCAGTGTTTTCTGGTCACCCTGTATTCGCCAACTCCGTATTTTGATAGGAGCTGCATTCAGTGACTGGCTTACTGGTTTCGTATTTCTACCAATAATAAGCCTTAAATTTGGCCGCTTGATGATGATGTAACAATGTATACACCTTTTGATCGCAGGCCTTCTCTCTACAAGGTGTTGACCAGGGCCTGTCTTACGAGTGGTGCTGTTGCAGAAGTAAGTTTAACGTCACAATCTTAGTGCTTCAACAATACATTATTGACGTCGTGTTCAAGCCTGGTAGATTCTAGAAGGCCGTGGACGTACACGTAGTTGTACGACGCAATTTTTTGCGCGCAAGCATACTTTGGAAGCAATAGCGTTGCTTTCAGGTGAAGTGAATTAGTGCGTCTTGTTGGGTAGTGGAAGAAAGACGTTGAAAGCAAAATAATACACTTACACACCGCTTGACAAATGAATGTGTATGAATGTCCTTTGCTGACTTTCCCTGGTGAAACAAAAATTCATGATGGCCTGCACCTTCAAAGACGTGAAACTTGCGTGCTCATCTGGAATGAAAATAGCTGTAAAAATTAGAGATTTCTGGTACACTGGTGGCCAAAAGTTTGGACCAACCAGCAAATCAATAAAAAATGAATTTATACTAAAAATATTTTACACCTACTACTCCAAGTAAATATGAAACAATATTCAGGGAAGAAAGAAATTTATTTCTGCGTCGTTGCTTTTTTATTACCTTAAATCAAAATAAGACTGGCCAAATATTTGGACCAACATCACAAACATGCAAATAATTTGCATATTACAAGTCATCGTGTTGCGTGGTGAGCACTAAAACCTTATTATGTATTGTATAATGTTAACTGTAGGCCAACGAGAGCGAATTAGAAATTTTAACAAGCAATTTACAAACTTCAAAAAAGTTGCTGAAATCTTCTATGTGAGCTACAAATCTTTATAAGGAATTGTTAAAAGTGTTAATTGGAAATAGGACGACCTTGTGCACTGACGCGAAGAGAAAAATCAAGAATTAAGAGACATGTTAGACATGATATTACATCTGGGCATGTAGTCAACACCACACAAGTCACACTTAATCTGCAACTTGCTGCCTCAAGAAGAACAATTCGCAACGAACTGCGTGCTCAGAATTTTATCTATGAAATTATACCCAAAAAGTTGACACTAACACAGAAACCATGCAGGAGAGACCGGAGTTTGCTAAGACACATCTGCGTGAGAACACAGACTTCCAATTAGTTGTTTTTTCTGATGAAAAACGAATCAGTTCGGATGGTCCTGATAAAATTGCGTTTTATGAAGAGCATCGTGATAAAGAAACACTTGTTCCACTGCGAATTAAGCGGCAAATGGGTGGTAGTGGAGTGATGATTCTGGGTGCCATTGGAAGCAACGGAAATTTGAAGATTCACATTCTAGATGGACATTGCACAACACCTCAATATAAAGATGATCTTCACAATGTGTTCACCCCTTTGTGCAAAGTCTAGTTTAAGCAAAAACCATGGATTTAGCAGCAGGATAGTCCTGTAATCTTTACTGCACGAGTTGTGAAAGCCTATTTTGAGAGCAACAACATTTCCACTTTTGCTTGGACTGCTCGAAATCGAGATCTCAATATAATTGAGAATGTGTGGCATCTCAGGGAACAAAAAATTTACCAAAACACTCAGTACAAATATCGAGAACAACAAATAGCAGCCATTCAGAAAGCTGTTAAGCCAAATGTGATTAAAAGCTTATTTAATTCTATTTCAGGTCGTTTGTCAAATATTGTAGAGTCAAAATGATCTCAAATATCAGAATAATTGATTAGTTAATGATGTAATACCTTTTTCCCTTTATGTTATACAAATGTGGTCCAAACTTTTGGCCAGTCTTATTTTGATTTTAGGTAATGTGAAACCAACAACGCAGAAATAAATTTGTTTCTTCCCTGAACATTGTTTCATATTTACTTAGAGTTGTAGGTGTAAAACAGTTTTCGTATAAATTCCGTTTTTCTTGACATTGCTGGTTGGTCCAAACTTTTGGTTACCAGTGTATTCGCACAGTTACATAGTAAGATATTAGGCTTACGAATGTCTCTAAACTCGTTTTTCTATTTCAATTATTTTAAGGCAAAGCCAGGAACTGTACTGTTCTTCAAATTCAAGCAAACACTTATTCTTAATTTTTGTTTTGTAATGTGCCGTTGGAACAACTTAACCCTCGTATCTTAACATGGGATTTCATCCAATAAAGCCGTCTTGTCGTGTCCTAGGGGAACATGGGCCTCTGCACCCCATGTCGTAGTTACTTCCCCCGTAAAATGAAAAAAAAAAAAGAGAGAGAGAGAGAGAGGAGCGAAGAAAAAAGAATTGCCGATTGTTATCTCTTTAGAAATACAGAGCAAAATCCGAGAAGCAAGACGTCTTCCGATTAATGGTTTGGAATCGTAATGGATCATTTATCTCGGGGATCCACCACTTTATTTTACGATCTTTTACCCCTCCAGGTGGACCAATCGATCAATCCCTGCTATTTAACTCCCACCCACCCCGTACTAAAAACCACCTTCTCCTTCTATTTAAGACAATAAAGTTAGCTCATATATATCGTGGATTATCGGCGCAATTTATTGGACAGCCCCCCGAAGCATAATTTTTTTTCCTTGGCTGGTTCCCCGACGCCAGTGTACGTAACGCCATCATTTCCTTGAATTAAAACTACAGAGCACGATTTTCAGGGAGGGGGGGGGGGGGGTGTTGGGAGAAACCGAAACGGAAACCGTAAAATATGTCTTACTTAAATAAAAAAAAATAACTATCTTTAGGTTCTTGCGAGTAGGGGTAGCGAGCGAAATAGGTAGATAATGGTGAAAAACGCCGGCTCATGATGTGTATCTTAATGGCGCGGAGATAATAAAGGAAAATGATCTATTGGACAGGGTCGAGGCTCGGTTTGGTTGGACTCGGGGAAGAATTAAAAGTAAATGGAAAATGATGAATGAAGATGGGGGAAATGAGCTACTAAGTGTAAGGGTTCTCTTAAGTTTTCGGGTTAGGTGAGTGATTGTTCAATGGTCACGAATCAATATTCATTTTGTGAGGCAAGACGGATGCGTAAGAGTAAAAAGGAAATTATAAAAACAATTGTACAACCCTAGCGTCAATGAACTTCGGACACCTACAGAATTTTGGATAAATACAACGAAACTAATTGTAAACAAATGAAAATTACTTTATTGAGTGCACAGAGCTTTAGTACAACTGTCATATAGCATTGCAACATAAAAATTAAATAAGCGACTTTTTGTAATGTTCCGTTTTCAACACGTTGCAATGAACTTCGTACACCGTACCGTTTATTGCACATTACCACTGAGTGGCGTCACCTTTCCTGAGGCATGCTGGACACTAACTTCTGCGTTGTTTCTACTGGAATTTTGTCCCACTCTTCGGAAATACACGCCCGCAACTGCTGCAGTGTTCGAGGCTTCCGCTGTCTGACTTTTCGCTTTAAAATGCGCCATACATTTTCAATGGGTGACAGATCTGGGCTGCAAGCAGGCCAGTCAAGCACCCTGAAACGCTGCTGTTGTAGCCAAGCCCAGGTGTTTCGAGCAGCATGAGGCTTCGCGTTGTCCTGCTGAAAGATGCTTGGTCTTCTATTAAACAACTTTTGTAGGGATGGACGCAGATGCTGTTGAAGAATGTTTATATAGGCAGCAGAGTTATTAGTGCCCTCGCAAAAGTGAAGCGATCCTGTCCCGGCTGCACTCATGCAGCCCCACACCATCAGCGATGCAGGCTTCTGAACTTTCCTCTGGTAACTGTCGGGATGATTACTTTCGTGCTTGGTCCTTAGCACCTTGCGACCGTTGTTGCCATACATCACTGCAAAGGTGAACTCGTTGGACCACAGAACACTATTCCACTGAGCAAGGGTCCACTTTAGATGGGTTCTGGCCCATGCTACCCGGCGAGGCTTAGCTACAGTGCTCATAAATGGCTTCCTCTTTGTAGTGTATAAGTAATAGTTGCATCTTCTGATGTAACGGCGGACTGTGCTTTCAGATATGGGTGTATGAAAACATTCTCGAGCCCAAACAGTTATTTCACTTATGGGAGCATGCCTGTTTTTCACAATGTAACGTCGAAATACTCGTAGGTCCCTAACATTCAATAATCGCTGCTTGCCTGGTGCAGTCCCTGGTTCCGTTTTCCCGATTTCTCTGAAACGCTTGATGATCCCATTAACAGTAGAGAGAGAGTGGAACTGATAATTCATGGGCAATAGTTCTCTGGGATTTGTTATTCTGGAACTGCTGTATAATTTTTTGCCGTATCCACGTTTCTAATGGTTTACCACGTCCCATGGTTCAAAACAACACGAATATTGTGCTCTGTCGCGTGGGCGGAGCTTTTAAAGCCTGATGCAAAGCATTCTGTGCGTTTCTACAGCCTTCAGGAAAGTTCGATATGCTGGCGACCCCTTGTGTACGAAGTTCTTTGACAACGCAATTTTACATAAATTTGAATAAATTATTTCACACTATTAAATCGATTCTAAATCGATGTTGATATTGTTCCATATGCTCAGTAAATCTATTTTCATTAGCCTGCAATCCTCTGTATGCACTTTTCACTGTGTTTTTAGCCAAATTACTTGGTGTCCGAAGTTTATTGACGCTAGGTTTGTATATTACCCCTGGCGTCCGCTGTTGTGATAGAGGGCAAGACTCTTATCTCCTCGGAAGGTGCACATTTTGAATCGATTGTGATGTGATCGCAATGGCTGCTTGCACAGCCTATTTCTCGGACTGAGTACTGCGCCCTAAGCGTAGAGCGCCGCCTGTTGGCAACATTTGCAACTTATTTGGTGCTAAATTCGAAACTTGCGTATACGGCTTTCGAAATGAACTTACCATTTGTTTCATTCGTCTATCGATCTCCGTTTCCGGGATATTTACTCTTAAAATCAGGGAGTCCTTTGTGGGATGCCTTGTAGAAGCCAAAGGGCTGCTGGAATCGGTAAGAGAAAATCTCTCCATTTCGCACAGGTGCGGAAGGATTGGACAGTTGATAATAGGAAACAAGTTATGAGGTCCAATGAATCGCGTTTTCAGATACAGTACGCAGATGGCCGAGTGAGAACTTGGTAAAAACCGTGCGAAAACATGGGAAATGATTTCCTGGAATGCTTTGGGTCCTTTAATTCGTGTTAACCATATGTAAATATCGTTGACCAAGTTAAGCCAAGTTAAGTTACCAGGATCTCGTATATCTGAGATTGTCTTGACCTTTGGGTTGCCTAGTAGACCCCTCAGAGAATCGGGATTCTTGTAAGCAAGTTTATAAACCTTTGATAAGGTTACAGCTATAGGAATCTGCTAAAATCCGTTCGTTGTCTTGCCCACTCTCTGTATTGTAAGCGTCTCTGGCAAGAATGAAATTAAAATGGAAATGAGCAAGCGTTAATTTTCAGTATCTCGTTGGGCCACCTTTTGCCTTTAATACTGCGGTGATTCTTTGTGGCATTGATTCCACGAGATGTTGGAAGGTGGTGGGAGGAATCTGACACCATGCCCGATGGATAGCACTGTCTAGTTGTGCTGGATTGGACGGTAGTGGATCCAACAGTCCGATGGTTCGTTCGACTTCGTCCCACAAATGCTCTATTGGAGTGAAATTTGGGGATTGTGGAGGCCACCGAAGTAAGGTAAAGTCCCCTTCATGTTCTTGGAACCACTCCTGCACAGTACGAGCTCTGTGGTATGGCGCATTGTCTTGCTAGAAGTAGCCATCTCCATTGGGGTACGCCATCAACATGACAGGGTGGACTTGATCGGCGACGACACGGAGGTATGCTGTGCCATCCAGATGTTGTTCAACACGTATTGACGGACCCAAAGCATGCCAAGAAAACATTCCCAGACTATAAAACTACCCGCACCGGCCGGAAGGGTTGTACTCATGCATCCGGGGTCCATGCTTTCGTGCTGTTTCCGCCAGATTCTCACGCGGCCGTCTGCATGATGTACCTGGAATCGTGACTCGTCAGACCACATGATTTGTTTCCACTGCTCGATAGTCCAGTCTTTGTGCTCCTGAGCGAATTGTAGTCGTTTCCGCTTGTTGGCTGCAGACAGCAAAGGTGTGCGGGCAGGTCTTCGGCTTCCGTATCCCATGCGATGCAGTGTGCGGCGGACACTGCATTCAGAGACCGTTTTTTAGGACCCCTGATTAAGGTGAGCAGTGATTTGATGCACAGTTGCCCTTCTGTTATTCTTTACCAGTCGTGACAGTCTCCGTTCTGTCCGATCATCAACCATCCGCGGGCGGCCACAACGCGAACGTTCAGACCCCGTCTTCCGGCTAACCGTCCAGTGTTTAAATACTTTAACGACGGCTGCTCTTGAGCACCCCACGAATGCTGCTGCTGTTTCGCTGATACTCGCTCCATAGCTCCGAGCACCTACAATCATCCCGCGTTCGAAGGCTGTTAAATCGCGTCGTTTACCCATAGTTGAAGAATGGAACACGTCTACTGTTGTCGACGAGACTCAGCTTCCCCTTTTATATTGGTCCGGCCCGCTAGCTACAATGTGGCGACGCCCTTGCGCGTATTTGCATAAAAATATCAGGTGGTCATAATAATATGCTCACTCAGTGTATTTGTAACATGTTCCGATTCGTTTTGAAAATAGAGGTCGTTGAAACTGCTACATCGATTATTTCGCAACTGAATGCTAAACTGTACAGATTACTCATTCGATGATGGCAGTGCCATGCCTTGATGACATACAGTATATGCTAACGATAGATCAAACAATTATACTATACAGGGTGTTTCTAAATGGAATGGCAATAAGTACATAGCGTGATTCTATGCATCAATCGAAACTACAAGATCCTTATCAAAAATGTCGATAACTCAAAATTGGGGGTGTAAAAAAATCTCATCGTTACGTCATTTATGAACTTTCTGCACCAGTAGTTCATTAAATTCAAAACGCGAGGAAGTTTTGTAAAACAATGTTGTGCGTTGTTGATAAGTAATCACGGCCGTCTATATCTATCAGGCCTGACAATTGAGGATTGCTGACGTCATGCTAGAGGTTGAGTTGCCATGGGAACCCTCTTCCCAACGGAAATATTTAACATTGATGACAAATTTTGTTTAATCAAGTTAAACGAATACTCCAGCAATATGAAAAAAAATTATCGCCTCCGTCAAAATGGCAGGCAGACGAACTCATGCCTCGCCGACCTTTAGCATGACGTCAGTTATCAGGCCTGAAGATATAGCACGGTCGTGTAAGTCAGTACTGTACGACGTCACAGTGATGCAGCGCGTTTAGTCGAAACAAAATCACATTATTGCTGCAGAGCTGCGTGATTTCAATTGTTGAAACTTTTCTTTACGTATTAGCACGGTCTATAGATATTCATGGTCATCGAGCTTCGGCCATTTTCCATTGTTTCGAGAAGCTAAGGAAAACAGATCGCGCCAGATGCCGCATAGATCGCACCAGGGCCGACCGTGACCTGCGATAGAGGTTTTTCATTGAAACTGAAAATGCAAATAAAGTTTCTGTCTATCGATAGGGCGGCGCTGCAGGCGTTTTTGGGCCGATTGTACATGCAGCGCCACTTTTCAATAGAGTTCCCGCCCTATTGGGAGCTAGAAACTTTAGCTTCATTTTAACAATGGAGCTCGATGATCATGAATATATATAGACCGTGGTATTAGGTTGCATGTCCTTTCGAAGTGCTTGCGAAGTTTTAAATCAATACATGGTGTTTTAAAACAATGTCCTAGTCAAAGAGAACCACACATCGGATCAAAAAAAGTGTGGAATGAAAAATGTTCGTCTCGAAGGGGGACATCTAATGATACCAAACTCGACCCCCCACCCCCACCCCCTGGAGGTGGGGGAGGGAGGAGTAAAAAAACTTAAATGGGAACCCCCATTTTTTATTGCAGATACGGGTTCTCCAGAAAAAATTACCCCAATTTGACCTACGATTCGAGTCATTTCGGTCACAGATGGCGCTGTAATCGACAAAAATCAAAATGGATAAAAAATCGTTAAAAAATGGCGATATCTCAAGAAATAAGTATCAGATCAGCAAAATAAAATTAAATGTTTTTGATATTCTTACAAATGCTACTTAATGACACCATAATTGTCCACCCTATTTCTTGAGATATCGCCATTTTTCAACGATTTTTTACCCATTTTGATTTGTGACGATTACAGCGCCATCTGTGGCCGAAATGACTCGAATCGTAGGTCAGGTTGGGGTAATTTTTTCTGGAAAATCCGAATCTGCAGTAAAAAATGGGGCTTCCCATTTAAGTTTTTTTACTCCTCCCTCCCCCACCACCAGGGGGTGGGGGTGGGGGGGGGGCGAGTTTGGTATCATTAGATGTCCCCCTTCGAGACGAACATTTTTCATTCAACACTTTTTTTGAACCGATGTGTGGTTCTCGAGATATTTCAATGTCTTTAGATAAATTGAGCTCCCGGTATACTAAAACTCTTGCGTGTATTTATTTATTTATTTATTTATCTGTAATTCTATCTCCTCCTAGAAGGTTTGAGCTAGCGGCTTGAAATTTTTAGGGCAGGTTTATCAATAAAGGACCTGCTCTATCGCCAAAAATCAGCCCCCTACGACCCTCCCTTCCCCACTTTCTGCTTTTGCTTTGTAATTCCCCTCAACAGATGGCGCGGCTGGGCGAAGCCGCGGGTAACAACTAGTTTCAGACTATTCCACTTACCAAATAATGATTTGCGCCACTTGTTGAGATTAAATGACCTTTTCACTTGGTTTTCAGCAAACTTCGCATGACGTTTAGACCCATAACATCTGAATTTTGAACATTTTGCATAAGGAACTTTAAGTTTGTCTTCATGCAAAGTGTCACGCTAGGTACTTATTGTCCTTCCAGTTAGAAACACCCTGTATCAGAAAGTCTGGTAGCATGGCAGATGTCTCAAAGCTTCCAGATGGGGGGGGGGAATTAATTGATAAAATGGGCGAGAAAGATTCACTCAAGGTCAGGTTGGGGTGGCTAGTTTGGCCGAGGTTTGCCTCATTGCAATTCAAATGTGTTAGAAACCTCAGCCAACCTGGCCAGCCCAACCTGACCTTGAGTGAATCTTTCTCGCCCATTTTCTCAACATCTTGCAAGGGTGTGATTAAAAATTGTTTTTAGACTAATGCTGTGTTGCTCTACAGGGTAGCAATCGGAAATTTTTCTTTATCTTTAATATTTTTGGAGTTAGCAAATGGATGACCTTAAATTTGGGGGTCAAAATCAAATTTGGGTGCGGCAATGAATTCCCCCCTAGAAATTGACAGATCCAGGAAATTGACAGAGATCGTCGAGTGCTTGCACGTGTGACCTGGAAATTTTGTTTCCTGTGTTGTTAGCACTATCACCATTCACAGTGAAAACGTATCCTATGGACTGATGAATCACGGTACACACTCTGGCAATCAGATGGACGAAAGTGTGGATTTGGTGCCCACTATGAAGTTTGGAGGAGGTGCATTCATCATGGTATGGGGCTCTTCGAAGCGGGCCAGCTTGTTTCTGTACAAGGCAGGAATGGAGGGAACTTGCAACTCTTACTACCAAAAGGTGGTGGAAAGTCTTCCTCGGAAGGTGGAGGCTATTATTTGAGTCAAAGGGAGTGCCACCGTTTACTAATTCCTGTGATCTGTTAACAATTAAGCGGTTACTCCTGAATTACAAAACTTCCAACTGTGAACAAGACTTGTTTCAAATTCAGATGCCGGAAGGGGATAGCTGAAAAAGCGCATAAGTGTCCTGCTCAAAACTTGTTCATTTTCGGCTTAACTTCGTCAGCTAACGACATAGAAATATTCGACAGGGCATTATGCAGTCACGAGGTATCAAGCTCGAAAAATTGAAGAAATGACTGACAGCACTCCAGTAACAAATACCTGACGAGGATATTGGATATTCCAGTTTGTTGTTATGATCATGAAAAAACGTTCTCCCGTTTTATGTTTCTAGTAGTGAATTATGCTCAGCCTGTCTCCTATAATATGACAAGATATAAAAGGCGCTTCCGTCATTTCCATAGTATATGCGTACCAGATAGTGGCATCAATGGAAATTTTTATTAGCTCCTTCGTGCTTTTACGCAACACGTGAATATTTCATCTTAACGATCTCACAGTGAAGGCACGGAAAACACATTAAAATATGATTGGCATTTGGTGGATGGGTTTTGTTTTATTCCGTGGAAGCCTTTTATGGTCGCCGGGCGTTTCAGCATATCCATATACCTCGATGGTATTCAGAAAAAAAGTTTGTGCGAATGTTGTTATTTATTATTATTATTGTTATTCAGGGTTTATTTAATAATGAATGTAAAAGTTTTGTAGACATGTTTAGAGGTAATTTTTAATATTTATTCTGATATTGAAGATGAGGTTTCGGGCACTTGGCAGCTATCAAAATATTTTCTTAGTCTGAAGTATGTCTCATTGATGATTTTCGAATGGAATAAATGCGCTGATGTAAGATGGAATGTTTACAATAAATGTTTATTCAGTTTGAGAGAAGTGAAATGAAAATATTGATACTGGGTTTTGAAAATTGTTTTCAGTTCGTTAGTGACGTTTATGTTGGAGCTCTAGTATATCTTAAAGCATGACACATGTTATATTGATTCCTGGACTGGCTAATTGCATTGCGTTTTCCTCGGTTTGAAGTTCAAAGAAGCAGAATGGGAGGTTAGAAATTTTAGGAATTCGATGAAGAGCTTAGTAAAAAGTTGGCCGCTGGTTAATAATTTTGTAAAAAAACAGCAATTGTTCATTATAACGAACACAGTTGCAACATACCATAAACTAGCTAAATGATATGGTGCTGTTTGTTTTATGAAATTTTGTAATATCTGAATTTGAATATAAGTTTGAACGCATGAAATATCCTTAGAATTAATAAAGTAAATATTCACTTTGGAAAACGCAAAGAATTATGAAATTTGGGCTCAATTGGGTTTGCCTAGGTAAATTCAACATTGCATTCTTAATATTTGACAATATCAAAAAAGGCTATGAATATTGAATACTAGCAGAGGACCCGGCGTTTCCCGGGATAATTACGCTTGTAGGTAAAGAGAACAACTTCAGAAAGCTAAATTAAACCTCCAAATTGGTTAAATAACAAGAAATTAATCCTCCCGAGGAAGGTATAGGAAAGTAGCGGAAGCGCTGAGGTCATCTATTTTTACCCTCTTAATTGCACTTTTTCACCCCCCCCCCCCCCATTTTTTAATCGAACAATTGATTTTCTGGAACGTAGTATTTATAAAATGAAAAAGAGCATTATATTGTTTCGTTTCTTCTCATTTCCGAACGAATGATATATGACATGCCATATGTTGTCATAGTTCTAAAGACCAAGTGACTTCCACCCCCACAACTCCGACCCTATTGGGGCAATTTGGCTCAAACTTTACAGTAATGTTGATCTTGCTTAGCGAAATATGCACACCAAATTTCACTCCGTTATATGCATAAATATGAGTAGACCATTTGGTGCCCTCTAATTTCCGCCCCCGAAACTCCAACCCGAGTGGACCGATCAAAACAAAACTAAATGGTGAAGATGCATATGCCCATAGTGAGGTACATAACGAATTTCAACGTTCTATCTCCAAAAATGCGGAAATTATGAAGGACGGACATTGTGAAAACAATAAGTAGCTCCATTCTTCCGCTACTTAATAACTCAATCACTACAATATAGAGCAAAGGGACTATCCATTCTAAGAAAAATCCGAAAGACAGGAATTTACCTCTTCACTGAAAAAATCCATTCTAGGTGATATACCGGAACTTGACTTACCGAAAAAATATTTTTAAAGGCTCACAATGGATGAACCTCTCCAAGGATGCCTTCTAGTCTAAATAATTTTTTACTCACGTAATCTTACTTTAGATGTACACTTGATGTTGTTGCAATTTCCTTTCTTCTTCTTTCGATGTCTTGAAGCAAAAATTGGCCATTCATCACTTTGTGTAGACTAGCGGTCGCCGATTCTTCTATTTACTTGCTTACCATTTGCTCAATACAGCACGGAGCTAAAAGAGTGCTTCCTTTATCGTCTTTCACTCTTTCTCAATAGTCTGCTAACTCATTATCTCCAGTTACTGATCATTTTTAAAGATTTTCAAGAAATTGTTAAATACTAAGAACTCTCTTTTCTAAGAAAAGTCTGAATAACAGGAATTGTATGCATTGAATTCTATATTGCACAAACTTTGCCTTGCATTGTTGGTCATGAGACACACATTGTTGATCCTTGCATAGTGTTGGTGCATTGCGTGTTGACACCATTGTTGATACCTATTGTTGCAAAAACTTTTATTTGCATTGTTGGTCATGAGATATATATTGTTAGTCCGTGCAGAGTGTTTGTGAATTGCGTGTTGATACCATTGTTGATACTTATTGTTGCAAAAACTTTGTCTTGCATTGTTGGTCATGAGATATTTCTCATTAATACGCCCTGCCATAACCATGAATATCGATTTTTTATCAATAAGTATATTTTTTTTGAAATCTGAGGTAGACAGTGAGCTTCATCATGCTTTGAAGGTCATGTATGCGAAATTTTATCAAGATCGGAATAAAATTGTGTATTTGTATAAAAAACAAACAAACATCTTTCTTTATAGATATAGATAGAAGAAGATATAGAAAGATTATTTCTGTCTATATTAAGAAAATATTTCATATAGCTATTCAAAATATTAGAATACTCACAAAAGACAACATTCTGATTGACATACTGGCCCAATGGTAACTCGTTGAATTAAAATTAAAATTGTACAGAGAAGGTGTCTTACTGTCGGCGTAACAAAAGTAAGATTCAAAACTAGGTCATTTAAATAAGGGAAAAAAATAGACTAACGATTCAGAAAATTAGAATACGTAATTTATTGGTTCAAAATATTAGAATACCTGGATAAGTCAACGAATAAATGCCAACTGGCATTCTTGAAATGTTGAATATTTGATAGTATCCGCTCGTGCTTTGATCACAGCCCGTAATCTGTTTGTCACATTGCCAACAAGCCTCGCAGAGTCTAACTGGTGATATGACTTGCAGCCGCTTTTTCATAACACCCCATAAGTTTACTATTGGGTTGAGATCGGGAGAATTGGCAGGCCAAGGAACCACCGTAATGTTTCGAGAGTTGTGGCAGGCCCCACCATCCTATTGGAATATGAAGTCCTAACCACACAGCTCGTCTGCAGAGTCGAGCATGTAATTCTCCAATACTTTTTGATATACTTCGGAGTTACACGGGTCTTCTTCAAAAATCATAAGTGTCCTACTCCTTCAGGGGCCATAAACCCCCACACCATGAGAGATGCTGCAAATTTGACAGAACGTTTAAGACACTCTCTGCTGGATGCTTCTGTCGTCGCTCTCCACACGCGGCTTCCTATGTCCCCATGGCACATACAGAAGACTGATTCATCGCTGAACAGTACGTTGTTCAATTCATCATCGCTTAAGAAAAGATGCTCTCTGCACCATTTCACACGAGAGTTTCTTTGAGGTTATTCTATTGAGGGCTCGAAAAGCCGTCAAATCGTTGGCAACAATGTTTGGATTGCAATGGGGGTTGTTTCGAATAGCACGTGTGAAGTTGTCCTTTCTAGAGGACCATTAAAGATGATCTCTGCAATCCGACATTTGATATGCAACGACCTGATATGTAGTAAAAGTGATTTTTTGTAGATTCTTTTGATTTTTTTTTCTCTCGTGCATTCTTTGAGGTAATATTTATTAGTAACGAAAGTTAGCCCACCCGGACCATTTTTAAGACACAAAAAAGAGGACATATCCAGATCAAAGAGGACGTCTGGTAACTCTAATCTTTATGTCATTTTAAACCATCGTCTTAATTGTTTAAAGGAATTTACGCTCAGTCTAAAGGAGCCACGAAGCATCTACCTTTTAATGAACGCTCATTCATTACAATTAGTCATTACCAGGAATCTTTAACCTTCTAAATTAATCATAAATTATGTTTCAAGAATCTATTTATTATTTATTAATGCTTTGTCTAGTTTCCATCAATTGATGAGGGTTTTCTAAAGTACATATTAGTAAAAGACATTAAATCGAAAGTATCATTTAACACAGTGCACCGAACGCACATATTATTTTTCATGGTTTTAATTATCTTCAAGGACAAGCCATCGAGCTCTTGTTTAAAGATGATGAAATCTTGTGTAATCACCTGATTTGGGAGTGATCAACAGGTGGAGTTATACCTCTTTTGTCCAATTGGATAATGTGTGTTGGAAGTTCTTAGGAAGAATCTTTTTTTTTCAGGAGACGAGTTAGTGAGTTGGGACAGACAGTTGTCTTGCAGATGATAACCTGCAGAAATCTACAAAAGTCTTAAAGCATCGAGAAGAGAGTGAAATTCACTTAGTTTCTTAGTCAATTATCAGTTTACTACGAGAAAGATGAATAAACTGTTATTATTATTTATTGTCATTATCGCGTTATTGATGAGGAGATAGTCGTAGGAAACGCGAATCCCACATCGAAAGACGACACCCTTCATCGGAGACAACCAACGAACGATCGACGGAGCAGCGACTTTCTCTCTCATCCTTCTCTGAACCTTTTTTACATCGATCATATTTTGCGAGAAATATTTAGATTTGTTAGAATCATTAATTGATGTATTGTAATTTCTGTCGTTTTAGTCAGGGGTTAGGTTCATTCCTCTGTCTGTCATTTTTGTAAGCTTAAGCGCTGGTGAAGCATTTCTCCAATACTTCGTTGGTGTATTTTTAGAGAGAAAATTTTCCTTGGGTGTCATTAACTGTCGTTGGTGTCTAAGAACGAAACTCATCTGTTGTTACAAACCTACTATTGCAATTACCAACTATGTTCATAGTAACGTGGACCTTTCTTGTTATTACAAAGAGGGTATCTGAAATGGTATTCCTTCGACTATTTGGAAAGTCACATAGAGCACTTGTAAGAGACAAAGGACCCATGTGACGAATCGCTAGTGTATAATTGGAAAGTAGACCTAGGAGGGCTTTTTATTTTAATATACAGGGTGTCCAAAAAGTCTGATAACATGGCAGATATCTCAAAGCTGCCATGTAGACGAGATCTGATGACATGTTGGAAAGAGACATTCGTCGAAGGCATCCGCTTCCGTCTACTCTGCAGGACCTGAAGGTCTCTCTGATAAATGCATGGTCTGCGATTATTTTTTGCAGGTATTACATTTCCTACTCTATTCCTGTATGCCCAACCTTTTGTTCTTATATGCTTTTGTAAATTTCGTGTCCACTTTTTCAGGATTACGACTTCTTTTCCTCCCAATCAATGTGTTTGTTGCAATATTTGTACTGTTGCAATCAGAGGAATCTGAAGAAAATCATAAACGTTTTCTTGAGTCAGACTTTCTGCTGATAAATCGTATTGAAGAGCCATCAGATGATTCACTGTTTTCCACTCCACATTGTTATTAGTCTCACTCATCTTGATTACAAGTCCAAATCAAAAATCTGTGGACAACATTATTTTTAAGTTAATGGTTTTCTTTATTGAGCTGTAGATGAATAATTATCAGACCTACAACCATGAAATTCATAAGACGGATTGTTTATTCAAATATCGTGCTTGATATAAAAAAAATCAAAAAAATATATTAAACACAACTTAAAATAAAAGGCACAAAATATTCAAAGCTTGTGTCAAAATACTGTGGACAATGCTATTTTTAATATAAAATTTATTCTCTATGAGATAATTTGCATAAGAATCAGTTCACTATCGAATTATAAGTATAAGGTTTATACTTTTACATTACTTAATTAAGAAAATGGCTTCAACAAAAGCAATACCACTCGAAATTCATGAACGCATTATTGAATGCCATAAACACAAAGAATCAATCAGAAAAATTGCTATAAAATTTAAACTATCAAAAAGTGCAGTTCACAAACTAGTGAACCAGTTTAAAACAGTCGGCAATGTGGAAATTAAGAAGCCAACAGGGCGAACTAAAACAACTTCTAGTCGTGATGATAGAATGCTTCATTCTATCATCGAGAAAAATAGATTTGCTCAAAAACCAGAACTGAGTCAACAGTGGTCAGCCAGCATCGGGAAAACTGTATCTGTATCAACCACATATCGTCGAATCCATCAACTTGGGTATAGATTTTATACTCCTAAAATAAAACCATTTCTCACAAAGGTGCAAAAGTATAAACGTGTGAAGTGGGCAAAAGAGCGAGCTGATTGGTCTATTGAACAATGGAACAAAGTAGTATTTAGTGATGAATCCACATTTCAACTTTCTGTGGGTAACCAAAGTGGGAAAAAAGTGCTGAGAAAAAAGAATGAGGCTAATGAGTCTAATTGTATAAAAAGAAGTGTTAAGTTTCCAGCATCACGCATGGTCTGGGGTTGTGTAAGTGTCAAAGGGAGTGGAAAATTCAATTTCATTGATGGAACTATGAATGCTGAGAAATATGTAAGTGTTTTGGCAAACAGCCTTCTTCCATCAATCGCCTCATTTCGCCTTGGTCGTACCAGCATCTTTCAGCAGGATGGAGCATCCTGCCACACAGCCAAATCAACCAAGGAATGGCTTGCAAGAAAACGAGTGAATGTTATGGAATGGCCTGCGAATTCTCCAGACGTAAACCCTATAGAGAATATTTGGGGAATGAATATATTGATGAATTTAGAGTTCAGGTGCAGGATGCATGGAATAAAATAACAGCAGAAACATGCAGCAAGCTGATATCTTCCATGCCACGAAGAATAAGTGCACTTCTTAAGGCACATGGAGATGCCACTAAATGCGGAGTGTGCGTTGTGCAGCTAAAATATCATTGTCCACAGTATTATGATTTTTGTTTTTTTGTGTCCACAGTATTTTGACACAAGCTTTGATTATTTTGTGCCTTTTATTTTTTATATCAAGCATGATATTTGAATAGACAATCCGTCTTATGTATTTCAAGGTTGTAGGTCTGATAATTATTCATCTACAGCTCAATAAAGAAAACCATTAACTTAAAAATGATGTTTTCCACAGGGTCGTAGCCATGACGTTATCTTGGGGGGAGGTCGATTTTTAAAATTTTTGGACCTGCTTTCAAAAATTCGAGTGAGTCGGACATTAACCCCAGTTAAGGAGGCAGACGTTTTTTCATAACTGATTGGTTGTCAAACCCCCATTTTGATTTTGACTTGTATAACCACTGGCAAATTGACTTCACAAGTACTTGATCCTACGGCAATTAGACTGTTACTGACTAATTTATTTTATTTTAATTCTGATAAGTCGGCGCTTAAAAATTTCCCGTTATCATTCAGCGCTTGCTAGTGCATTTGAGTTGCTTTATTGCAACGATTTACATTAGAGTATGGAGTTAATCAAAATGGCCTCGGAAATAAATTATTCATTATTCAATGGCAAAATATAAAAAGTTATGACTATACCAAGTGCTTTGACACTTAAATTTAAGATTTTTCAAAAAGTGGAGTTAATCGATTTGTAGATCTGTATAATTTTTCTGTCGATAATCTCATGTTCATATGAAAAGATTCTGCAATTTGAGAAATCCCTTAAGATAGGCTATCAGGGTTAGTTTGAACAGTACTTGAAGCTCCTATATCAATTCCATTATCAATAAATAATTTATAAATAATTGTTAATAAATTTATTATCCCAGTTTTCGGGTAATTTGCTATTCTCAAGGAAATGTCGTTTTCGGGTATTTTGTTGTTTTTCTTTTTGTATCGTGTTATACTGCTGACGAACTAAAGCTTAGGAAAAGGTTTTTCAAAAGAAAATGGAATAAATTGGGTCTGCAGGCAAGCAGAATACTTATCCCAAAATATTGCGCAAAGAGAAAACAAAAACTAAATAAATTCACGCAAAGCTCCAGCCTAAACCAAAAGCGTAGACCTTGAGCTTAAATTGCATAAGAGTATAAATGCGTCCGACTTTATCTCCTGGAAGCGGTTGAAAGTTTTCGATTTCTCTATTGATCCCTTTTCGCTTTTCTTTTTTATTTCCGTTCCGTGCTGCCCTCTAGCAACCACGAAACTAAGCTTCCAGTTGAAATCGATATTTCGTAAGAGAAAGCGAGTGAATAGAGCAAGGCCTAATTAAAGAGAAAACTGAAGGCTGTAAGTGATAATTTTTCAAGGGACTCCTATAATTACTTGAATGTAATTAACAGTAGCTGGAAATAAAAAAACGGGGTTCGCGTTCTTTTTTTGTTTTAATTTTCGTGCAATGGAGGTGGAAGAGTAATCCTGGAGCAGACTTTAAGGCGTGAAATAGGAGAAGAGGGTATATTGGGGAATATTCATTTATGCGTTTACAGATAAGAATGCGTTTAAATATGGCAAAAGATTTATGGATACATTTTTACAAAGTTCTTTTTGTATATGCTTGAGTTATAAATTTTCTTATAATATTTGAAAGTAACGCTATGAGGTCGTAACTAGTAGAGAGTTTGGCCATATCACTAATATCTTTCTCAACTGAGTCTTCCTTTAGCAATAATAGATTAATATTGTTGAGAGAAGGGACATTTGGTTCACTGCTTTTTATACGTGCATGTGGTTATAACCTCTCAACGCAGATACCAAATTTTAAAGGTGTAGGGTTCTTAGCTCGCCTTAAAAATAAAGAGATGGTCCGCAGCTGTGAAGTAAATAGGAACCACTGGTCTACGATATCGTGCTGTTCGAAATGATAGCAACCTTCGAAAGGGAGTGTCCTATAATTGTCTGAAACGTAACGTGATTATGATTACACGAAGAGAATTACAGTGGTGGACAAAAGTTTGGGGTAGGTGTGTTTTCTAAGAAAACATTTATTTAGAGATTTTATTGTTATGGCACCTTTTAAGTTACTATTGAATATATCAAAATTGATCTGTTAATTTGTTTTTAAGTTACATGCAAAGTATGCAAACTGAACTGGTCAAAAGTTTGGGGTAACAGGTAAATAACTGATATTTTTTACAGTAAAGTGCATGAATATTTGTCCATTGATTTTTGGGAATGTGAAGAAGTGTCTTAAGATGATTTCTGATGAGAAACGAAGGAAATTCATGCATTGTATGCTCAACACAACTTCAAGCGAGAAGCTGAAATTGCTCATGTTGGCTACAATACACTAATCAGGGCAATTAAAAATGAAAACAGGAAGACAGGAAAGAAGTTGGGAAACCCATCTGCACTTACAAGACGGACAAAATCTAGCATAAAACGCCATGAGAGAAGAGAAATTGCAACTGGCCACATTGTAAACAGTATGCGCATCGAAGTAAATCTTGATTTGAAGGCTTCAACCAGAACCATAAGGCGTGGTTTGCAGCGTGAGAACTTTCACTCTGAAGCTATTGAAAAATCACTGCCATTAATACCAAAAAATAAAATAGCAAGACTTCAATTTGCTCAGAAACGCATCATGAGAAGACTGATTTTGGGATGGTGGTATTTTCTGATGAAAAACGATTTTTCCATAGATGGACCTGATAACATGTGCAGTTATGTTAAAAAACAAGGCCAAAAACCAATTGCTCTGGTCAGAAATAAGCATCAAATGGGAGGAGGAGATGTGATGCCATTAGGTGCCATTTCAAACACGGGTCACCTGAAGATAAAAGTAATTGAGGGAAAATATACGGCGACCAATACTTAGCAGACCTTCAAAGCACATCCATTCTTTTCTGCAAGAGACACTACAGACAAAAACAATGGGTGTGGCAGCAAGACAATGCATCTATCCACACAGCACGAATTTTTACTGAATGATTTTCCACTAACAAAGTTCGTACACTAGACTGGCCGGCAAGGAGTCCCGACTTCAACATTATAGAAAATGTTTGGCATCTTATAAGCCAGGATATTTATGCTGACAAACAGTATTCAAGTCTTAAGCAGCTAATCAATGCAATTGAGGCCTTCGCTGTTAAAATTGCACCAAGCACCATCAAGAAGTTATTTTCATCAATGACAAATCAAGTTATAAAGTCAAATAGCGGTCAGATTTCATATTAATTTCCTTTACTTTTGATATCTTGATGATTATTTACCTGTTACCCCAAACTTTTGACCAGTGTAATTTGCATTATTTGGATGTAACTTAAAAACAAATTAAAAGATCAATTATTCAATTGTCAATTTTGACATATTCAATAGTAAGTAAAAAGGTTTCATAACAATAAAATCTCTAAATAATTGTTTTCTTAGAAAACACACTTAGCCCAAACTTTTGTCCACCAGTGTATCAGAGTTTGAACGCAGAGTGATAGTTGGAGCTAGACGATAAGACAAATGCCCCCCCCCCTTTCAGCCATTTCTGAAGTGGTATACACGGCATTCAACTTTACTCGATCTTCATTTCTTACCATGCTCGTGACCAACAACATCTGAGTAAACAGTCCTTCGTAACAGACATACGTCACTACGTCAATTAACAGCCGCATTCAATGATAGGCCTAAACCGTGACTATGAGGTCTGTGCAGTGAATTTTGGCACTGATGAGGTTTGGCAGCCGAAGCCCGAGAAAAATCTCTTTACTCACAGCACGTCATCGAAAGAGTCCAGTAGTTATAGATGACTGGAAGTATATAGTAGTGGCTCCATCATTGAGAGAGAACATGGCAGAGCTTGAGTCCTTGAATCAAATTGGATCTACCATTGATTTTTTTGGTGACCAGCTGCTTGGTGAACCCTTCATGTACTCTAACAAGGATGAGATGTTCCAGGAGGTCAACATTACTCCCGATTGTTTTGTGGAATTCCAACGAATGATATGTGCACCTAGACCGAGAGACATGAACTCCATCGAGCGTATTTTGTAATTATTGAACAAGAGCCTGCACTTGCAACATTCACACAATTTTGGGCGTCTTCGAGACTGCAAGGTACTTCAGAGGACCTCCGAGCCACGTCCACTTGCTGAACTTCGCAGGGCAAAAGGAGTTCTAACGATATTCAATAGGTATCCCATGACTTATGACACTTCAGTGTACTTTATGAAATCCACTTGGGAAAATCTCCTCAGGCACGGTTGATTGGTCTTCAACATTGGATTCTCACTATCATATACACTGATTGACCAAAAATTAGAGACGCCCTCTAATAACGAGTTGGTCCACCTTTACCTCTGATCACAGCTCATATTCTTCTTGGCATGGACTCAAGAAGACGCTGATACCGTTGCTGAGGAATGTTGCCCATAATGGCAGCTCTAAGCTGGGTTAGATTAGAAGGTGGCGTTTCCAAGCTGTGAAGTGATCTATCGACTTCGTCACAAATGCTCAATAGGATTGAGTTCAGGAGACAGAGCTGGCCTGGAAGGAGACTAAACTCTGATTGATGTTTCTCAAACCAATTTGTGACTGATCGAGCAAGGCGGTAAGGTGCATTGTCCTGTTGAAAGTGACCGTCTCCAGAAGGGAACATCATAACCATAAACGAGTGCACGCGATCGGCAACGATGTTAAAGTAAGCTGTGCTGTTCAGAGTTGTGTCCACAGATATCAATGGACCCTGTGTACGCCAGCCTGAAGAGTTGTCATTTGGTAGAGGGGTCCATAAACTCGTGCTGTTTGCGCCATAATCTGCATGATGGAGCAGGAAACGAGATTCGTCTAACCAGGCAACGTTTTCTACGCCTCGAGTGACCAATTATGTCGTTCCTAGGCCCGCAACTGGCGCCTTTTCCTACAGTTCTGTGATAACAAAATCATTCTTGATGGTCTCTTGCTGTTATAGCCCATCTTTTGCAAAGTCCGTGTTGTTGTGCATTGGGATGTGCTTTGTGATGCACCTGCATTGAATTCAGCTGTAATTTGTCGTGTTGTTGTTGTTGCCCTTCTGTTGCTGCGGAGTATGCGTGTGCTATTCACCTTTCACCTCTCTCGTTTCACCAGCCTTTTCCCACCAGAATAATATGCTGTACGAAGCACTTCCCTTGATATGCTTGGCACAAGATATACACTGATTGGCCAGATTATTATGACCACTTGACGTTTGTAGGCAAATTAGCTATGATTTCGCGCTGAAGTTGCTAGAGGGCAAGGTCTATTTTTTTTGGTATCACTTACAGTAAAGAAGGTTAGTATCTCAACTGAGTATCTCAACCATTGATATTGTTCTCCATAGAGACAAATAAAAATTATCCTTCATTGAATAATAATAATAATAATAATAATAATAATAATAATAATAATAATAATTTAATAATTTAATGAGATCAGAATGTACAACCCTAGCGTCAATAAACTTCGGACACCAAGTAATTTGGCTAAAAACACAGTGAAAAGTGCATACAGAGGATTGCAGGCTAATGAAAATAGATTTACTGAGAATATGGAACAATATCAACATCCACTTAGAATCGATTTAATGGTGGGAAATAATTTATTTACATTTATGTAAAATTGCGTTGTCAACAGGTTTCAAAGAACCTCGTACACAAGGGGTCGCCAGCATATAGAACTTTCCTGAAGGCTGTTGAAACGCCCAGAATGCTTTGCATCAGGCTTTAAAAGCACCGTCCACGCGACAGAGCGCAGTATTCGTGTTGTTTTGAGCCATGGGACGTGGTAAGCCAGTAGAAACGTGTATACAGCAGTTCCAGAATAACAAATCCCAGCGAGCTATTGCCCATGAATTATCAGTTCCACTCTCTCTCTACTCTTGATGGGATCATCAAGCGTTTCAGAGAATTCGGGAAAATAGAACCAGGGACTGCATCAGGTAAGCAGCGATTATTGAATGTTAGGGACCTACGAGTATTTCGACGTTACATTGTGAAAAACAGGCATGCTCCCATAAGTGAAATGACTGTTTGGGCTCGAGAATATTTTCATCTACCCATAACCGAAAGCACAGTCCGCCGTTACATCAGAAGATGCAACTATTACTTATACGCTACAAAGAGGAAGCCATTTATGAGCACTGTAGCTAAGCGTCGCCGGGTAGCATGGGCCAGAATCCATCTAAAGTGGACCCTTGCTCAGTGGAATAGTGTTCTGTGGTCCGAAGAGTCCACCTTTGCAGTGATGTATGGCAGCAACGGTCGCAAGGTGCTAAGGACCAAGTACGAAAGTAATCATCCCGACTGTTACCAGAGGAATGTTCAGAAGCCTGCAACGCTGATGGTGTGGGGCTGCATGATTGCAGCCGGGACAGGATCGCTTCACTTTTGCGAGGGCACTATTAACTCTGCTGCCTATAGAAACATTCTTCAACAGCATCTGCGTCCATTCCGCTAAAAGTTGTTCAATAGAAGACCAAGCATCTTTCAGCAGGGCAACGCGAAGCCTCATGCTGCTCGGAACACCAAGGCTTGGCTACAACAGCAGCGTTTCAGGGTGCTTGACTGGCCTGCCTGCAGCCCAGATCTGTCACCCATTAAAAATGTATGGCGCATTTTAAAGCGAAAAGTCAGACAGCGGAAGCCTCGAACACTGCAGCAGTTGAACTAAAGCTCTGTGCACTCAATAAAGTAATTTTCATTTGTTTACAATTAGTTTCGTTGTACTTATCCAAAATTCTGTAGGTGTCCGAAGTTCATTGACGCTAGAGTTGTACAAGCAAATATAAACTGCCCCTACAGGTGGTAAAACCCAAGCGGGGGAAGGAATCAAAAGAAAAAGATTACATTTCGGAAGAAATAAATCAAAATCAGATATTTAAAATCTTAAAAATAGAATTGGTTGGGTCATTAAAAATGTCTACATCTTTATGAGAAAGGTTTTTATTATACAAAGTAACAAGTTCATACGAAGGAGTAATCTCACCAATATTTGTCCTCGTACTAGGAGTTATTTAAGTAAGACACTTATGACGACTTTTTCTAGGAACTGACGGGCAACCAAACAGCCCCAGAAACAATCCTCTTAAGGACATTAAGAAAAATATTACCAAAGAGTCAACACATTTATAAATTCCATATTGAGATCATGCTTGTTATATTTTTTGGAGAGAAAATTTAAAAATGCAAGAAATTTGTTTTGTAGGAGTAAAAAGTTTTGAGTGTGATGAGTAAACCAAATTAGCACACCATATGTAACTTTAGGAACTACAATAGAAATAAATAACTTTACGATAGTTAATGGATTTTTGGAAAATGCGGTAAGCCAATTCTACGGGAGACATCTCTTATGATGTTATCAATAAGCAGGGTAAAAGACAATTCTTAAATCTTTAACTTCATATTTTTCCCAATGATATCATGACCAATCCTGTAATCAAAAATAAAATTTGTTACTTTCCTGGAGAAAGAAATTACGTTTGATTTGCTCGAGTAAAGACTTAATCCGTTCGATTTAGACCAGGAGAGAATTGAGTCCAACGTCTTGCCAACTGTCAATGCACGAAAAAATTTTAAGATCGTCTGCATACATTTGAATTTGAACATCATTAGTTGGTAAAGAAGCTATTAGGCCTGCAGAGTAGATATTGATATAAATAATAATAAATTTTTTATTATTTTATTATTTATTTATTTATTTATTTATTTATTACTTATTTAAAATATACGAGGGTGGGCTGAAAAGTAATGCCTCCGTGGCTGTAACTTTTTTATTTTTTAACCGATTTTCAAAATTCTTTTTGTATCTGATACTCACATTTTGTCCTCTATGTAATGCACTATTCACTTTTCGGCATAGTCTCCATCCCTTTCCACGCATTGTACCAAAGCGTGACTAGTCGGGTGAACCCGTCGGAGAGGAATTCCGGGGTTGTCGTCGACACGAGGATTGAATGGCAGCTTTGTATCCTCTTCTGCAGCACGATAACGCCACACATGAGAGGGGGTTGCAGCGCCTACAGTTCAAAGATGAAAAACTGCAGTTCAAAAATGAAAGACTTTGCACCTTGCGACTTTCACTACTTCCCAAAGAGGAAAGAAGAGCACCTTAAGGGGTGCGTTCTGACGACGAGGTGAAACCTGCCGTTCGGTCTTGGTGTCGACAACAACCCCGGAATTCCTCACCCGACTAGTCACGCGTTGGTACAATGCGTGGAAAGGGATGGGGACTATGTCGAAAAGTGAATAGTGCATTACATAGAGGAGAAATGTGAGTATCAGATACAAAAAGAAATTTGAAAATCGGTTAAAAAATAAAAAAGTTACAGCCATGGAGGCATTACTTT
The DNA here is from genome assembly GCA_023313115.1 of Rhysida immarginata. NCBI lineage: Eukaryota > Metazoa > Arthropoda > Chilopoda > Scolopendromorpha > Scolopendridae > Rhysida > Rhysida immarginata. The sequence continues at coordinate 1,390 of JAHWFO010079572.1, read as the reverse complement.
TCAGCCCACCCTCGTACATTATAATACGATTTCAAATAAACATTCCGATTTAATCCGATTTAAAAGGACAAATTAAAAATCATTTCAAATAAACATTCCGAAGCCCTATCAGGGCTTGTATGGAAAAAATAAGGGCCTATAGACAAACCAATTATATTAGAAAATGATATCATAAACGTACAATAATCTACAATCAATTTCAAAAAATCGATATAAGAAAGAAAACCTTTTCATGAAAATTATATTCATCCAAGCATACAATCACTTTACGTACCCTTTCCAATAAAACTCCTTTAATTAAAAGAAAACAAATAAATTAAAATAAATCATAGAAAAAAGTCACCCAATTGATAAAGTAAATGTTGAAGGACGAAACGTAAATGAAATACAGAAGAAACACAGAAGAAACGAAGATCTAGTGAAGAAATGTTAGACGAACACAGGGCGGCACACAGTTACAGATGAAGAAGGTCTAAGATGGAAGTTCGATGATTCGTAACACGTAGATGACTAACTTGAAATATTTTATAACGTTTTCGGGATTTTTTCCCATCTTCAGTAATAAAGTTTTTTGAATGAATGGAAGATATAATAATAAAAAACAAAACAATTTAATCTAATACAATGTGTGATATTATGATTATTTTGATTGTTGTGATCAGGATTGTTGAGTGCAAGGGAAATGATATTATATTTTTAGTAGTAATTTCCTTTTATTATTAATTTCTAATGATGGTTTGGCTAATTTTTTTTCATTCGAAATAATGTTGATGGTTTCTTTTATTAGTCTTTTTTTATAATTTATTTCTTTACTAATAGATTTGATTTTGTTCCTATCCGGATTATGATTTTGGTTAATGCAGTGGTTCACTAAATGATTGTTTTTATCTTTGTTTCCAAGTGCTCTTTCATGTTCTTTTATTCGTGTTATTAATTGTCTTTTTGTTTGACCTGTGTAAATGTGTTGACAATTGGCGCATGGAATTTGATATATTATGTTAGTGATGTTCCATTTTTCTTTATTATTTTGGCAAATGTCTTTGAAATTAGAAATTGTGTTATTGTTAGAATTTAATTAAGTTTTTGTTCACATACAGGAAATTTTTATTTATTAAAAATTAAATTTATTTTATTCTAAAATTCTGACTTTATTCTAAAAGTTTTATTCCATTTGAGTCAAGATAATTTTTACGAAATTTACAAGAATCGTTTACAAAATTTAAATTTACTTTTTACAACGATTTTTTACACGGATAAGATAATCAATTCTTTCCTATAATATTTCTAGAGGCCAATTTCGAAACCCAAATCCGAAGCCCTTTCTGGGCTTGTATGGATATAAAAATAATAATAATAATAATAATAATAATAATAATAATAATAATAATAA
>JAHWFO010079562.1:0-10936 GCA_023313115.1 Rhysida immarginata | reverse complement strand
TGATCGTGTGTCACTGATGGTCATCACCCATCCAGTGACTAGCCACGCCTTATGTTTCTTAACTTCACAGAAGTTGTGTTTCAGTGAACACCCACCTGGCCACAACCTCCCCAAAATGATATTATTGCACTGTCATACACATGTAAGGCATCTTCAGTGTTAACATCTTGATTGTGAATATTACAAATTTTGATCAATGCAAAAAAATGCAAATATTTATATAAACACAGAGAATCAATCAGAATTCTTAGTTATCAAATAACACATGCTTCGTTGTTTAATTTTTTTTATTTTTTACAATAAACTACTAAAATAATTTAACTTTCTTGGAATGAATTTCTAATTTTTGTATCATATTATACAGTATTTGAGAGAAAAACACATAATATTAAAATTTTTATTTACAGAGAAATAGCTTTCACAGGGACAGGACCAAGGGGGGGGGGGGCGCTTATAAAGCAAGATATCGTATTAAACAAGATCGTAGTAACGGGGTTCGACTGTACAATACTAAATTAGTAAAACAAAACAAAACCCTCCATTCTACAAAATAGTATATTCAAACCTATCTAATCCAGAATCTTAGAGACCTGGGATATTTTGGTTTATAGAATTTGCCATGTTATAGCGTTTTGCTATGATTAACATAAAATGTTACAGAAGCATGAACCTCTTAAAATTAAAAATATCATATTGAAACATATATATATAAAACTAGAAAATAAAAAAGTATTTTCCAGTCTATAGTCTATATGATTAAGATTGTTTTAGAGAATTAATAGCTTACTAGATTTGAGAACAGTACAATTCAAATTTCATTAACACAAAAATGCTTATGATATCACACAATATCGATTTAAGATTTAGACTGTCGTGAGACAGGTTAGTTTTACCCTATCTATGAATTTAAAATTAACTTTCACAAAACATCCAGTTTCCAAAAATTTCATCTTGTAGATTACTAGATTAAAGAGGTTAGAGTGTACAACAAACATACTCAAAAAATTCTGGAAAAATATATTAAATTTTTCTGATATTATTCCCAGAATCTTAAAATGGGACACCAGAAATGTTATGAAACTAGGGTTTCTCCAACTGATTCAATGCTAACTTTTTGAGGGCTGAAATCAAATTTTTTTCCTCAACCCTTGCAGGAAGAAGGAGAACAGGAAGCAAAGTTCAGCACTTATTCCTCCAACCACTACTAAAGCTTTGGCACAGTTTTTATTTCAAAATTTTAGCTTTGAATCAATCCAAGAACTTTTGGAAAAAAACCCTCATATATTGTCCATTGTTTCCACATAAGCATCTTGAAATCTAAAAATGATTGACAAGTTTTCCAGTTTATATTATTAATAGAGCATGTTTTTAAATATTCAAATGTACTAAATAACCATAACTACATTAACTTTAATTAATATTGTTCATTCTCATCATTTTAACAATACTGCTAACAAAATTAAACAGTTACAAAATTAAAGATAATATTAATAATTAAATCACCGATTCCAACGTGTGCCTCCTGAATCATACTACAATCATTAGCTCCATCACCTATGGCAGCAGTTATAGGATGGCTTGGATGCTTCTTCATTAATTTCACCACCTAGCAATTTAATAATGATAGAGTATAAATCATATACTCAAGCATTAAATCATATTCACATATTTTAACTGAAAAAACTTTAATTATTAATAATCATATATTCTTGTACAGGTAAGTTTTCCCAATTTTGAATATTAATTTCCATCCTTTATGGTATCACTCTACATGAATATTTTTGGAAAAAAAAATATTTCCACATAAAAATCCTACTTGTTTACAAAGAAAACTAAGTTTTTTGTGTAACTTCTCACGATAAGTACCTTCTTTTGACAGGACTCTGCCACTTACTGATGCCAGAAAACAATGATCTTGTTTTAAGTTCTTATCTTTACTTATGATTTATAACCCCCCCCCCCCTCCCCAATTCTCGTGAGTATAACTTGTGGCTACAAAAGAAATGTTCATTGCAAATACTTATGCTTAATAAATGCAAAGAAAAAACACTAAGAAAGTTACTAACAAAGTCCTCTTTATTTACATAAAACTATACTTTTTTGGTATTTAATATGTTCTTTTTTCCTCCCTTTCATTTGTACTAACAATTTGCTTCATATTTTCAACCTACCACATTAGCTCTCTCTTTTATATTTCATACTAAAGGACCGATAGGTAAATTAAAAAGTTAAAGTTAAATGAAGTTTTAAAATGAAGAAAATGCTTTGTTTATCACATTCCTGTGATAACAAAGTAGCCTTATAACCTCGCAAGGACACATTTAAGACTAATCCTTAGACTAATATTTAAACTAGGCATTTAGGAAAATAAGATGTGATGAATTTACTCTATTCATTAGCTAAATCAATACTTGTTCTCTTTCCAATTTAATCTTGATATTTTTGAAGACTTTATTTTTTAAATCTTAAATCTATGCTCTCTGATCTTTATTTTTTCTTTTATATTATTTACTAGCAAAGGTACCCGGCGTTGCCCGGGATAATTACACTTGGATGTAAACAGAACAATCTTTTTTCGGAGGGCACGTTAAGCCGTTGGTCCCGGGTACTACTACCACCAACCTTGTAGCATTCGTAAAAAGCTGGCAGAAGCTCATAAATGCATCTCCCAACAAGTCTGACCTCTGTCTTCCAGTGGACTGAGACAGGCTGAATATTTTTTTATTTAACCATTTTGTTTGTTTTTTTGTTGTTCATGCAAAAAGTTCAAATTCAAAAGGAATTTTATTTCTTGTCTTTATAATTATAATGTACCTGTCAAGTCAGGATCTTTAATTAAGACAATCAACCCCCAAAGTCATCACAGGAAGAATTTTGCTCTCAACTGGCCATCGTCATCTCGACACGTTGCAAAAAAAAAAAGTATTTTGCAGCTAAACACTTTGTCGATGTTGGATCTGAAGAAACCGAAACCCTAGTTGGGGATATGCCCATCAGTTCATCGTCATTTCAGATGACTTCCGTGAAATACTGAAGTACTAGAATGGAAGACTGAAGTCTTAGCCATGTTGGGATGAAAACATAGGGCTACTACTCCCACAACCACAATGTTTAATTGGGTTTGAAAAGTAATAAATTTACTTTTTGGTATATTAATCAAGTTCATTTTGAGTATTTAACGTAATTTTTTGTAGCTCTGCATTAAAATTATGGTCTTGATGAACAACATTTTGGAATGTGGGGTAAATTTCAGAACCGTGTCTCTATGGGCATATATGTAAATTTTTAGTAACATACATGTGTGGCTTATGTATTTCCAATTTATAAGAAGACACATTTCCAGTAGAATTTTGTTTTTGGATGATTGGAAGGAAAGGAGGCATTCATTCAATATATTCTTGGCTTGCTTGTCTTTAATAATCTTTTTTCAATTATTAACTCACTTCCTAAAGTACACAGTGATGAAAGAGTGTGTGTGCATCCTTGCATTTAACAATTCATGACACGGGGAATTGCATATAAGCATGAATGCAATAAAGCATTTAGTTCATTGCCAAAAGTGCTATTTGATTTTCATGGTGTCTTTCTGGCTATTTCTTCCCTTCTAACAACTAATAAAGGAAGTCAAACATTCAAACCTATTATTACATCTAAGATTACTACCAACTGAAAGGAGTTAAGATGACTTGATTCTTCTTTGATAGGACACATAATTCAAGAAGAATCAAAATCTTCTGAAGCTTAACAACATCTATTATCAAAACCAGATTTTGAGAAATGTGTCAAACTTTTATTTTTGTCATATATTTTTAAAACAAAAATTTTGGTTCTTATTTTCTCTTTTGAAGTTGAAAAATAGTTATTGGTTTTAACCTGGAAATTTTTGTAAAATTTATAGATTGAAGATTTTCAATGAATCTTGCCTACTTGAATTTAATATAGATCAGCCGTTCTCAACCCTTTCACAGCCATGTATTATTATAACAAACCTTTTACCAGATGCATACCAGTAAAACAAAACAATTAACAAAATATTGCCAACGATCCTTTGGGGGCTAACAGTACCCCTAGTTAACCTTAAGTACCATCAGGAAACACATGCCACCAATTGAGAAACAGTAATATAGACAATAGCAGATATTCTCAATAACTTTTTAGTATATTGCATACAGGATAAATCCTAGAGGAAACCAATAGGTTAGTAAAACTATACAGGGTGTTTTTGAATTGAGTACAGATTTTTTGGGAGATGATAGAAGAGGTCCTTAGAAGTATTTTTTGTCATATGAGGTCAACACAGCTCCATTTACTTACAATACTGCATTGAACAATCAAATGACACCGGGACGCAGTGTGCATTGGTAGGCCTAGATTTTATTTTTAACAATTAACACAAGCAATCTACTGTACGACTTTTACAGTAATTATTCGAAATGACCACCATTTGCTTCATAGCACAATTCGCAACGCCTTATGATGGATTGATGTACGTGTGGAAACAGTTGATTTGCACGGTCACTGATGTCACCTGCTGCCACGACAACACGAGCCGCCAATTCTCCTTCGGTATCTACGGGTTCGGAGTACACCATTGATTTTAAGCTTCCCCATAAAAAAAAATCCATTGGTGTGAGATCTGGCGATCTCAGTGGCCAAGCAACTGGTCCGCCACGACCAATCCAATGACCAGGATATGTCTCATTTAGGTAATCTCTAACTGCTCTTGTGTAATGCGAAGGTGCGCCGTACTGTAAAAGTCATACAGTAGATTGCTTATGTTAATTGTTAAAAATAAAATAATCTAGGCCTTCCAACGCACACTGCGTCCCGGTGTCATTTGATTGTTCAATGCAGTATTGTACAGGGTTCGCGCTAGGCCAAAATATCTACGAGTCAATTTGACTCCCAAGCCTGAAAACTGCGAGTCATATCAGAATATGCGAGTCAAAATTTAGATACTTTTTAACTTCCATATTTTTACATGCACCCACAATCTCTATAGTTACTGCTATAGTTAATTAGAAATTTAAACAAGACCGCAGGTGACAAAATGACGTGAGGTTAAAATGTGGTGAGAAAGATATGGGCCGATGATATCCAAAATTTAACAAGTCAATTTTGACTCGCTGGTCAAAAAATCACAAGTCAATTTTTAGCAAAAATGTCCATTTGACGCGTAAATTGCGAGTAAGCGCGAACCCTGATTGTAAGTAAACGGAGCTGCGGGGACCCCATGTTCATATGACAAAAAATACTTCTAAGGACCTCTTCTATCATCTCCCAAAAAATCTGTACTCAATTCAAAAACACCCTGTATAATCAATCCTTTACAGAAAATTTCCCACTCACCTCAGATTTTTGGAGAGGGGACATTCGACAACAAATAACAGCCTGACACTGAACACACACATTCATAAACGATGTTCTACAATCTTCTTGGAGAGCATAACTTAAACTAAAACCATCAATAACAAGAGCATAACTTTGCAAGGGATCATTAATAATTCTGTAAGGAAAAAATCATAAATAACATGAAGATCTTATGCAAATAAATTATTTTCAAGTCAATATATATTTTTTATTTTTTTTTACCTTGTACGTAACTGAGATAAGGTGTCGTAACAATCTCGAGAAGATGTTTGACTGACTAGAGTAAGTTGGATCATGGAACGTTTTAAGTGTCCACATGAATGACTAATATTAATTGCAGTTTCTAATTTATCTCCGGTTAAAATCCATACCTAAGTAATAATTTTAGGTATAGAAAAATTAATAAAACGATTAGGTTATAAAATTAAAAAACAAAAAAGATTTTTACCATGATTAATATATTATATATTGTATATATTCTATTAGCAAAATCTTATACAGTATCCTATATTTCATAAGCTACCATTAAATATTTATTAATATTTATTAGTGAAGGTCAGTTAACATGATTATATGACAATATCTGAAAGTGCAAAACAAGCAGTTGAAACCGTCTATGTTTAAGTATTATTTACCATACTTATTTGGGTATAATACAAAAAATTTTGGAGTCTCATGAAAAATTAAAAAAAAAAACTAAAAAAATACCCACTTAAATTGGGGAGGGGGGGTTCATATTATACACAAACAAGAAATTTCAAACTGCAAGCACGATATAAGGGGGGGGGGGGGACTTTAAAGGAAACTAATATGTATTTAATATACATAGAAGTATATTATATGGTTTATGCAATATACAATATATTAATTCACTTCTTTCACAATTTCCCAATCACTTTTCCGTTGCCAAAAGCTAATGCAAAAGTGATTTTGCTAAAACAAGATGGCTACAACCATTCAGCCAAAAGGTCACAATAATCGAACCATATAGGCACCAGGCGAAGTAAATTTGTAACACTAAATGTGAAAAAAGAAATAAAATTTCAAACAGTTAGTGGTAGTTACAATCTTTTATTTCGATAGTAACAAAATATCATCGCTCCTATCCTAAGTCACATGATTGATCACTACTGATGAACTAAACATCATTGTTTGTTATACATTTGCTTGAAATGACTAACTGTCATAATAAACTAGAAACATCACCAATAAAGGTCAATTTTATTTGTATATTATAAAGAATGTAGATATCTATGCAATTTCAAGAGGAATAATTGCTGCTCTGAATGTTCAGGAGTCATATGAATCATTAATGCAAATTCAAATCTTAAATTTGCCGAAAATACCATCATTAGTGGACATTTATTTAGTCCTGTATTATTTTAACAGCTTTAAGGAATTCTTAAATAAACAATTTAAAAAGGAAACCAAAATTATAACTGCATAGATGCTGAACATTTAAAGAACCATTGATTAAAGAATTTATTAAAGGATATTATTAAAAATTATCTCGTCTTTGTTCAAAATTAAATAATCTCCAATTGTTGTCTTCTTTATAATTTTTTTTTTTTTGTATCATGAGTCATATTACAAGGGCATTCACAATTGTGTTGCTACTGCCCAACATTCACAATTCTGTTGGTCAAACTGCTGCCCAAAATGCTGTTGATTGGTCATTGTTGACTGGTGATAGCACTGCAAGCACTATATAAAGTCTGAACAGGTGAATGGAATTCAGTACATTGTACACCGAATTCACTTTCAGCCTTGTCTCATTCATCTGCAATGAGTCAGAAATTGGGGGATCGTATTTTGCACGAATATTCGATTTTTACATGTTTTCTGGGCTCTAAAAGTGGGGGTCGCATTATACATGAGTAAATACAGTAGTTAATTTTGGTTTCTCGTGTACAAAAATATATCGAAGAAGCAACAAACCAAAATATTTAAGCTTGAAAATTGAAGAAGCTATTTTTCTCTATGTATTGCCATATTTTATCCTGTCAACTAGGGATGTTATTTAAAAATGGCTCCAGGAAACAATGAGAGGAATGCAATGGTGTAAAAACAGTTCAGCATAATAATTATGCAATAATAAAGAGAAAATTTAAATAATTCTTAACCTTGTTAAAATTAAGATTATAACATTGTAAGAATAGTGAACCTAAAAACAAAATGAGATTAAGACTATTTAAACTTAATCTTTATTATTTATAATTATATGTTCACCGTCAAACTACTATTAGTACCGTAAGTATTCTACTATAATGTGAAAATTTTCGACCTGAAAAACCACCTAAATTTGTGGGATCGCATTATGCAAGAGGGAAAAATTAGTGCTACAACAGCTGGGGAGGGAGGCGCCGCGGGGTCAAACTAAAATAGTGTAATACATTGAATATATTGGTATATTAAAATGCATTGTACAGTATACACAGTACATTAATTCACTTTATATCTCAATTTCCCGTCCACTTTTATACATTTTTCTGTACATTCTTGCATATTTTATTTCTTATAAGTTAGCGGGATCGCATTATACAAGAGGGTAAAATGTTACTGGTTTTTGGGTTCTGAAAATGGGATCTCATTATAGTAGAATACTTACAGGTATTAACAAAGTTTCATGTGTAATTTCAAGCTGTTTTTTTACTACTTATGTTTTTATATCAACTATCAAAAGTTATGAGTGATATTTGATAAGTCTCGTACAGTCTTTGTTCCATTTAACATAGATACCACAACAGGTGTTTAACAGGTATCAATGATTGCACTACAAACCAAAATAATTAGAAAAAATTCAGTTACAAAATCTACATAAGTGATGTCAAACTCAAATAGAAACACATGCCAATTTTACTTGTGATTTAAACTCAAAATTCTCATATCTGAATAATGTGAGATGAAAGTTAAAAAATAAATAAATAAATAAATAAATAAATAAATAAATAAATAAATAAATAAATAAATAAATAAATAAAATAATAGTGTAGAGCCATATAATGACATAAGTAACAGATGACGTTACGTTAAATTACAGGTGCTTAATGGTTATAAAACAAATACAGTGGGTGCCGCTTAATGTGATCACGGTTAATGTTATCAATCGGCTATTGTTACTGTATCATTTTTGTCTGGTATGGAATGCTTGTATCTAAATACATACTAAATATGCAGTTTATTGTGATCAAAACTTCAGATATTGTTATTAAATATTTCCCCAAATGCAATAAAAATAATTGGACTGGCTCCCGAACTGTTTTTAATAGCCACTTTTCATTTCCCTTTATTTCCTTTAACTTGAAAGAGCTATGAAACTAAAAACATATATGAAACTAAAAAAAATTCATTAATAATCAATTGCCTGTTGGTTTTCGTCAGGAGTTTATCAATATACTATCCATACTGATAGTGCAGACTTCAAATGCAGACTCTCTGGAGGTAACAAATTCGCAGATTTAGTCTTCAGTAATCCTATCTGTGACATCCACATCGGAGATCAGGGTCCAACAACATTGTACGTGTGATAGTTGCGCTGTGGATATCTTTGTGCATAAATCCTTGCAGCTGCTCTACAGTTCTGATGGCATTCTCCAAGTCTCATCAGACATATAGCACATCATCCCAACAACTGCTATCCAGGCTTCAAACACATTTCTCGGCGACAGTGAACATTAATTGTTTTTATCAAACCTCCATATTATGTCTACTTTATCCTTTAGAGAAAGATCATTTCGCTGTTTAACTCTTGTATCCATTGAAATTCTCCACTGATAGTGTGCCTATTGCCTAAAGAATTTTTTTTATTTTAATATATTAGTATATTCTTATTTATTGTAGAGTTTTACAATCAATATGACAAGACTGTTTCACTTTTAAAGACTATACAATGTAATGTAACGTTCCCACAATGCATCCTTTTTCAACTTCGGCTACTGTTATCAGTCTGTTATTGTTATCAATTTGGCTTAGTCCCAAAGTGATCACATTATGCGGCACCCACTGTACTATAAGGCAAAAGTTATAAAAAAATAAATAAAAAAAAATAAGTTCATATTAACCTTAATTCCAGCTAATTGTAATGATTCCAAGGTTTCAGGTACTCCATCCTGAAGCCTATCTTCAACACCAACAGCCCCCAAGACATTCAATTTACATTCTACTCTTTCATATGCTTGATTTACCTGAAAAATATTTAATTTTTTTTTTATTATTAATATAACACTGCTTTTACTTATTTATATTTCAGCTCATCCTCTGTTATAAAAGTATTATACACATTTTTTGAATTACCAGTTGACATTTTTTACATTGCATAAACTCATACTTTAAGCTTTGCTTTTAAAATGCAGTGAAGTTAGGACTGAATACCTGGTTTCAGTGATAATCAAGCATAATTCTAATATACATTTGCAACTTGATGATTTTGAAATTTTTTATTTTTATATATATAATATGGAACCAGTTTTAAATTATGATTATAGGATTAACTGTAATTTTGACACAATGTAGCATTATGTTAAAAGTATACTGTTCTCTTTTATCATCTCAATATAAGACAAAATGATAAAGTCTAAAAGAAGAAACTATTTTCAGATAACTATGAAACTTAATATTTCTGCTTCAAAATTTCTATACCTTTTATAGTTTAGTGTATCACTATTGTTTAAATTAATTTTAAGTGGTTTTAACAAACTGCTTTTTATGAGCAATAGGGACTTTATCTTAAAGTTTTTGACCGACACAAATCTATTATCAATGTTGTGGGGAAGGGAAAGGATCTGCAATAATCAATAGTTTACGGTAATTTTCAGAAGATTGTTAGACTTCCTTTTACTGTAGCCCAAATTGGTCTTGACAATTCTGGTCTTCCAAATTTGATTTTTGGTACAAAAAAATAGATTGAAAGCGATATGCAATGCATGTCTCTTCAATAATATGCAATGTGTGATGTCATATCAGAACTAAATCATAAATTTTTCAGTTGAGGGTGTGAAATTTGAGTTTTTAAAATTAATAATTCTTTTTAATATTCTCAATTTATTTAATTATTTAGAGTAACTAAATCTATATGAAACTGTTCTTATTTTCAAAAAAGAAATTCCATATATGGTAAGTACCCTAAGATGATTAATTTAAATTTAAAATGAATTTAGTCTCCTTATAATGGGGAAAATCGTGAAATAATAATAACAAAATTAAAATTAAAGTCACCAATCTTGAAAAAACTTGGGAGATGAAAGAAAACTCAAGGATGTTGTCTATTGAAGATGTTGTTGATGGTAGAAATAAAACCAGTCTATTGAGGATGTAGATGAAGTTCTTGTGCAGATAATGTTGATAGGGGAAAACGATAATCTTGAAGTACAGATGAAATTTTGAAGGATTGATCCAAATTTTTGGGATAAATTTCATATAAAAAATTAAAAACAACATTCAAATATTTAATCAACTGATGATGAGAAAAAAATTCTCGAAAACGTTTTTATATGAAATTTATCCCAAAAATTTGGATCAACCCTTCAAAATTTCATCTGTACTTCAAGATTATCGTTTTCCCCTATCA
>JAHWFO010079542.1:0-16161 GCA_023313115.1 Rhysida immarginata | reverse complement strand
TACATGGAAATGTATAATGAAAAACGTGGCCCGCTCTGTTATTTGTGGCCTTTTGAACCGGAAGTACTTTACCGAATTTTTTTCACCAACGAACTCAGTCTTTCGTTTTACCTAAGTTGCCGAATGGCGAAAACGGAAGTAGAAAATCGGAAGCGCTCGACTGCTAGAGCACCAACAGACAGACGGACAGACAGATGCACATTGAGAAAACCTAAGTATCGTTCGGTCCTTATAATGAACTGTGCCAATATTTCTAGAAATTGGCAAAAGCAAATTCGAGAAACTAGATAACACAGAAGAGCGAAAAATACTATTGGATAAGCATCAAGGCATTGTCCTCCAACTGGACCCTTTTCACAACTTCACTCGCGCATGGGTGTCATTCATCGCGTTAAAGCGTTAAATGTAGAACAATTTCCTGTTAAAGCGGAAGTTCACTCTTTGATAGTGTTGCTATTGAGTTGCCAAGCAACACAGCTGCATTCGATATCAAGTTATTTACTTGAATATTTAATTAATTTTTTTATCCAATATAATGCAAAAATAAAAAACATTGAAAAACAACTTTAAGGACCGGTAGTTTTCTTGCCACCCAGCGCGCGCACTGCGCATGCGAGAGTTAGAGCGTGATAATCGTCTATTATAAGTACGAACACTGTGAAAGACGCACAATCAACCAAAGGTTCATATCGTCGAATAAGGACAGGTGAATGACACTGCAGCAAAAGGTGTCGGCTTGAATACGGATGTGGGAGTGTGCTATACCAGTTTCTCAACAAAGAGCGGACAATCAACTTTAGATAAACTCAGTAGAGCCACAAAAACCTCGGATGTGCGGATTTGGGAGCGTCGTGATAAAACGCGTTCAATAGCGTTGCAGAAAAACCGATACATTTGAATTGTACACAATAAGATCAAAAGTTTAGAGACACCAGCATTTCTGCTCCCCATTGCTCTAATGACAGCCACCATCCTCCTTGGATTACTTTCCACCACTTTTTAATAGTAAGAAGAAAGAATTTCTCTCCATTCCTGCCTCAAAGCACTGGTTAGTTCAGCCACGGATGAAGGACGGCGTGATCTGTCTCGTAGTCGACGTTCCAATTCATCCCACAGGTGTTCAATAAGATTGAGATCGAGGATCTGTGTAGACCACTCCACTTCTTCAACCCCGTTGTCTTGGAACCAGACGTGTACAGAGTTTGCATTATGGCAGAGAGCATTATCATGTTGCTAGAGAAAAAGGCCATACCCGACCTGTTCCCACAATGTTGGCAGTGTACAATTGTCCAAGATGTCTCGATATGTAACAGCATTAACAGACACAACTTGGCCCAGTCCGAACCATAAAAAAGAGCCTAATACAACGATGCCACCTTATCTAAACTTCACTGGGGGTACCACACACTGAGGTAAGAAACAACCGCCAAACCCAACTTCATGTGTACCAGAATGCGTACCGTGATTCATCAGTCTACAGGACACGTTTGCGCTATTCAATGCACCAGTTTTACATGACTCCAAACATCGCCTGGAATTATTCTCACTGATGAAGGTTTTATGAGCAGCAGAACGACCGTGGAAACCCAAGGAATGGAGTTTCCGACAAATGGTGATTGTGCTAGCAATACAGGAAGCAGAATTTCTGTCCTCTGTAGCAATCATTTCAGCAGAAGACCTTCGCTTGCTCTAGGTCATACGTGCAAGCACTAGACGATCTTTCTCCGTGAATTTCTTGAGTTTGCCCGTTTGCGGTTGCACTGTTGTTGCCCCCTAGGTCTTCCACTTCACAATCACATTGCTTATAGTTGTACGGAGAAGAATGGTGGAAATCTCACTGACTGACTTGTTGCACAGTACTGACTTTCTATGATGATTCCACGTTGGAAGTCGCTGAGCTCTTATGAACGACCTAATCTTAACGATATGAAACAAATATGTGTCTGAAAGTGTGTGAAGCTATTTAAAAAATTTACGTCATTATCATGCGTCATTTAGCATTTTCCATGATTTATGAGGGGTGTCCCTAAACGTTTGATCACGTAGTGTTTTCAAGTATGACTTTTAAGACCTTCTAAGCTTGCGCGTAATTGATGATATTTCAGATATAAGCCATATCTTCTTGGTAAAGGACTGTTGATTATTTAAAAATTTTTTATTAGCCTCTAACATTTGCAAAGGATAAAATCCTCAACATATTCAAGATGATATCGCGAATTGGAATATTTCATGACAGTTTTACACAAGAAGCGATTTCACCTGTGAATTAAAGTTATGATATCAAAAGTTTAAGTGTAATAACTTACCCATTGTTTTTCCTTACTATTAAATAAATATTGGACAATTTAATTTTAACGTCTCCTCTCCCTTCTTTCCGTTACGAAGAGAAATTAGTCTGCTTCTACTTATAGAAATGTGACATAGAGAAGATCCACGTACTTGTTGAATCTATGCCACGCGAGAGATTCAACGCGAAAGGCGGTTCAATTAAATATTATAATGCATGACTTTTTTTTTATTTTTCCTGGAGTACAGAAGGCTGATCGGGATATATCCGACCAATTTACATAAAGAATTTACATCATGAAAATCCATGCTGCACCACCGTTTGTGTTTTATTGGACCATCGGCATTGTGGACTTTCGCCCAACATCGCAGTTTGCACTGTAACAAACTCCATTGGAGCAATAGCATTGGATTCTATCCCATTCTTCTCTGCAAACTTTCCAGAGGCCAGGGAGCGTGCGGGCACGGCCATGATTAAATGTCGTTTTAACAGGCCAAATGCGCAAAAATCCATGAGACTGGCATCAGGGCTCGTTACAGGAATGTCTTGAAAGGGAATAACCGAATTCTAGTTTCATGCTCTTTGTTCCGATAAAACTGACGGATCTATGACTTTTCCATGTGGATTTTCACCTAGTCCGTGTGGGCTCCGTACAAAACGAGTGATGTTTGTCCGAAAGATTAGGGTCATGATGGCTTCCTGATAGCAGGCAGTAATCACCTTGATATTTTTCCAACCTTACGTAGATCAACTTTCCTTTGTAACAGAATGCCTCGTGGATACTTTTCTCGACACTGGCGGTAGAACTCTGAACGCCCATTTCCAGCGGTGTCACGATACGTAATCGGCCGAATGTGAACATTACGTGTTAGATACACAGGGTGTTTTAAACTCGGTGTACAAATTCACAGGGTGATATGTGATAACATTCTGAACATTTATTTCTATCAAAGAATGGGGGGTCGAAAGTTCACCATTAAATTCCTACAGCGAAAAATGTTGGAAATACATGTATTAACCCATTACGAATATCAAACTAGATCTTGATACTTTTCAGTGGGTTTTTTAACCGATGACTCCTTGACCTTTGGAGTAATTGTTTTACTCCTTGAAATCCTTGTATTTGATGGCAGCATACACCAATTTAGAATTTCCAGACATACGTTTTGTGTTTGGAATAGCCGATGGGAATACCACATTTGCTCGTAGGTTGTACCATGAACGGTACCCCGATCGGCGGTTATCAATCATTAGAACATTTCAACGTGTACATTGCCAAATTCGTGAAAGTGGAACATTTCGTGTTAATAGACATAAAACAGGGCAAGGCCAATAGAACAAGTACTAGAGCCATTGCTCACCACCATAGTGTGAACCATTTCACGGTGTGGACAGTGTTACGTGAGCAACAACTCCATCCTTTTCATTTACAGACGGTACAACCGTGAAGATTATCCTCAGCGTGTTCAATTTTCATATTGGTTTCTTCAAAAAATTGTTATCCAGCCAGATTTTTCTGCACATACTCTGTTCACAGATGAAGTTATATTTATCCACCATGCCCATTTCGGGAGTATTTAAAATCCACATAAGTCTAGTGTTAATCGTTGGGCAAGAATACTCAATGACTTCTTGATTGGACCATATCTGCTTCCACCTCGACTCAATGGCCAGATGTATAAAACCTTTTCATAGGAACTATTACCAGAACTGTTGGAACATGTAGCAATTGCCATTCGCAATCGGATATGATTTCAACATGATGGGACCCCTGCATATTTCAGCATTGGTGTGCGGAATTACCTCAATACAACTTTTGGGGCTCAATGGATTGACAAAGGCGGAGCACCTAGGTCTCCTGATTTGTCATCTCTGGATTACTTTTTCTTGGGACACAAGAAAAGTCAAGTTTAAAAGACCCTTTCCTGTTTACTCAGATGAGGACTTACAAGGAGAGAGCCGGAACGTTATCTCGCCGATTTTGACCAAGTTGCCAGCATGTAGTGCTCCGTGAATGTAGAATACATGTTTGGGCTTTTCGGGTTCCAGCCACCTGGGCCAGAGAAATGAAGCCTCAAGCTCCCAAAATCTCAAAAATTGAAAGTGCATAGAATTATCCAGTTACCCAAGGTACCCCTGGAGATGTGCCTTACAGTTGTGCAATCTGCATTTCAAACGACTCATCCATTTTCGTAAAATCGATTTTCAAAAATATCACGTTGTTAAGATGTCGACCATGTGACATTTTTGAACGGCCCATTGATAACTTCTTTCTCTATAGCGATTTAATAGCGAACTTTGGATAATCCAGTTTTTGTTAGGAAAAAAAATGTTCCGTATGGTATCACCTAAGACCCTGTGGAGTTTGTACACCGAGTTCAAAAACAGCCTATATGTAGGCCTCATCCAATTTGACAATGTGCTGTCATTTTGTCCCCACTAGGTCTCGTTCATACGTTATCAGCAGTTAGTTTTGAGTTCTGCAATGTTGCGAGGGAGGAGGTTCTGCACTCGGCTCTTACGGACGCACCGCAAGCTAAGACAACGATGCTAACAGTTGTGTGTGGCATATATGGGCCATGAAATGTTGGGATGTGGGTTCTTTTGGGCTATACTCCACCGAACCGCACGTAGCATCTTTGGCTACACTTTCACACATGTGCCCTGGAACGGGCTTATTTAGTTGGCGAATGTTTCTGCGCGTGCTCAATTTGTGATGTATGGCCACGATCTCTTTAGCAGTGGTCACGCAAGAAACCATGTTCCTTACACTGTTTCACTATTCGGCTATACGAAAATGTGCTTGGAAAAGGGCCACAGCATACCCTGCCCAATACCAATTCCATGTGAGCGCCATTGCACAGTCACGAACACACCATTTCCACACGTGGTACTGAGAATCCACACCAGCTGCAGTGCCGGTGTCTAGGTTCTCGTTGCGCTACATATGTGGAGGCAATGTTGCTATATCAGTCTGATATATCCCGATGAGCCTTCCATAGAAGATCAGGAAACTTAAGTTGGGAATCGTAGAAAAGCATTGATAAAGAAATTTCTAAAATAAGATATATACGTTACATTCAGATATAAATTTAAAATTCTTTTCTTTAAAAACATGTTTTCAATCAATAATGTAACATCTACTTTAACCTAAAATTAAAATAATTAAGTTTGTCTTAATATTCTAGCTCCGATAAAGCAACTTATCAGCATCCCTTTTAAATTCAAGAATTTTTATTTTAAGAAAAGTGAGAAAATGGGAAATTTTTAATAATTGTTAATTCATATTAAAAAATACATTAAGGCGTGTTTTAATTATATAAATTTAAAACATAGTTGTAGTTTCAAATTCACTATGAAGACAGTAAAAACTATTCGAACATTGTGGGTAAACAATATATTAATGGAAACATAAACTCTTGTCCACAAATAGATAATTCAATGTAACATGGATGTATTACACAGAGTAATGAGAGATGGTCACGGGGTCAAGAGGTTTTGCTTCCATTATCATGAAGATAATCTAAATACATTTATATAGATCTAAATATAATATAAATAATTGCAAACCATTCTGATATCCAGAATTATGAGTTTATCAAATTGTTCGATATACTCCGAATGAATATTTGTTGTGAACGACTGAAAAGACTCACGAACTGATTAATGCTTGGAGAACAGGAAATGCTGATACAGATCTGAGAGAGTTCTAGTAAAGGAATGAATTTCGAAGGAAGTATAAACAAGAATGATTTTACCGCTAAGGCGGATAAAAGGAGCACATTTTCATACTATAACAGCGAAACATCAGCCATGAATATCGAGAACTAACATGCATTTTATAATACTTTACAGAAAACTATCAAATATAATAAAATTATTCTGTCCGTCATCATTGCGTTTCCCTCACTTCTGACCCAACAACAAAAGTTATCCTGATGAAACAAAAATGCTCTATAGGTCGATAATAGGCAATTAAAATGCATTTAAGTTCAAAAAACACTGACTTCAGGTTTGGTCAAGATAATCGATTTTATGTCAAATTCTTCACATTTTTTTTAATTTAAAAGGAAGTTTTTTAAGATATCTTGACAAAATAAAAAGTGAAATGTAGCTTCTAATAAGCTCTATTCATCGAGGTATAAATGGTATCAATCAGAATTTTCATTGGAAAATTATAACAATTTTTTGAAAATTACTATTTCAATTTCAAATACAATTTCATTTCAATCTTACCTAATAAAAACGTTATTTTCTCCGTCATCATTGACTTTCCCTGACTTCTGACCAAACCATAAGAACTATCTTCATGAAACAAAAATGCATTATGGGGGTGGCCGTGGCCTGGTTGTCTCGTCGGTTGGCTTGCCAATCGATGGAGTTCAGCAACTTCAGGCGCGGCCAGCTGCTGGTTGGGTGACGGCCTGGGCTTGAGGGCCACTGCTGGCGGGACAGCTATTTGGGGCGCGGCTGTTGGGGGACTTTGGTCTGACCCATTTGCCGATTGACCATAGCTGGTGTTCCAGCAGTTGGTGACAGCCTCTGGTTCGTTTATCCCCAGCAGCTTTTCCATCATGAAACCCCCCGTGCTTCGGAGGGCACGTTAAGCCGTCGGTCCCGACTGCTACTGTCATCTCGTAGCAGTCGTTATTAATGGGATGGCGCAAAACTCCCTCGTAGGAGTAGGTGCCGCAGATTATCGCTCTACCCTCTATGCGATAATCTACCCTCTGTACCAGAAAAGAAGATCTTCATGAAACAAAAATGCTCTATATAGACCACTAATTAAAATGCATTTAAGTTAAAAAAAAAAACTGACTTCAGGCTTGGTCAAGATAATCGATTTTTTTTTTAGAAATTTTTCCTATTTTTTCAATTTAAAAGGATGATTTTAAAACATCTTGACCAAATAAAAAGCGAAAAGTAGCATCTAATTAGCTCTACTCATCGAGGTATCAATCAGATTTTTCATTGCAAAATTATAGCCTTTTTTTTAGAAAGTTTCAAGAGTAATATTTTAATATTTTTTACTTCCATTAGGATCATAAGAATTTGAATTTCGTATAAAATATGTCTTAAATAACATTTATTTTAACGTTTAATTTGTTGTGCTGTGTATTGTTGATAATTGATAAGAAAAATTTATCGGTCATTTTTTGTTTTTATCGGTGAATTTATTTATACAAGGTACGATTATAAACAATTTGAAATTAAAGTTGAAATCTTTGATGGATGATTTAACGAAAAGTAAAAAATCTTGGCAAAATGTGTTGGCTATGTTTATACAATTGAGTTGTTTCAAAAAAGAGGATTGCCTCCTTCACATTCTTATCACAGTTGATGAGGCTGATAAATTCAAAACTGCAGCATCTATCGATCGAGTAGTAT
The DNA here is from genome assembly GCA_023313115.1 of Rhysida immarginata. NCBI lineage: Eukaryota > Metazoa > Arthropoda > Chilopoda > Scolopendromorpha > Scolopendridae > Rhysida > Rhysida immarginata. The sequence goes on along the minus strand of JAHWFO010079542.1, from coordinate 8,486 downwards.
GTGCCGAAATTCCAGATCAAGAAAGTGATTCAATATTGTGTGAGACCGTTACAAGTTGTGCCTTGCGGTCAAATTAACCCAAATTCTCCATGTATGGAAAATGGAAAGTGTAAGAAAAACTTTGCAAAAGATTTTGCAATGACAACAGTAGTCAACTCATCAGGTTTAAGACCAGAAAGAACTGCCATCGTGAGAAATGTTGAAGTTCATTGTATGGAACGTACAGAATTTTGCTTTAACGATACAAGTGTCATATGAGTGTTGAAGTTGGCACATCTCTACAGCCTATTATTTATTTTTATAAGTATTTCTTGCAAAGGATATGATTGTGCAAATATTAGTCTAATGGCAGGAGAACGACAATTGTTATATAATGAAATCAAATGTTTCAGAGAATCAAGATATGTAAGTGCAAGTAAAGCTATATGGCGTTTGTTGTAATATGGGCTGAATGATAGATCACACAATGTAGTCAGACTTTCCGTTCATCTTCCAAATTAACAGCAACTGCGTTTCTAAATAGGAAATGAAGAGAAAGCATTGAATGAGGAAGCAAGAAATCAAATTTTAAAATAGACATCTTGGTTTATTTTGAATAATGAGAATCAAAATGCATATCGATATTTTTATCAAGAAATCCCTGAACACTTTATTTATAAAGAAAGCAAATGCCAAGCTCGAAGACGTGAAGTAATTAATACAGTGGCACGAATGTACATTGTTAATCCAGATCAACAAGAATTATTGTCTTCGTTTTCTTCTGCACCATGTTCCTGGAGCAAAATCATTTGAAGTTTTAAGAAGAGTTTATGAAGTATGCACATGTATTCAACTTTTGTCGAAACAGCAAGAAAATGAGGCATTTTGAAAAACGACGAAGAAAGGGGAAAAAAAGTATATAAGAAGCTATTATCTTCAACACAATCTCAACTTAGGCAGTGGTTTTTTTTACCAGCGTATTTTGTTCACCACCAAATGCAAAAGATTTAAGAGACAAATACAAACAATCAATGTCAATCGATTATTTGAGAAATCATGATGAAGATGTTGCATTCCATTATTCTCTTCATGGCATTTCTTCAGTTCTCAAAAACCATAATCTTAATTGTACTTCTTTCAATCTGCCAGAGCCATTTGGGCAGCCAATTGAGTTAATAATTTTAATCCAACTGAAGAGAGAAGAGGAGCAGAAGGACTCATTCCAACTTTCAATACTCAACAAAGAGCTTTATAGAGCCTTCGAAAGGATCACTCAATTGGTCTATGATGAAAATGCCACAACTCGATTATTCTATCTTGATGGACTTGGTGGGTTGGGAAAAACCTAGCTTTATAGACTAAAACAAAATAAGTATTTATGTGGATCGTACTAATGAACAGATTAAAAGCACAACACTTTTTAACCACAACTAATTTTAGTTGTGGTTAAAGAGTGTTGTGCTTTTAATCTGTTCACTAGCTTTATAGAGTTTTAATGAACTTCATCCGAGGAAATGGAGAAAACGTCTTCCCATGTGCTACAACTGGAATTGCTTCAACACTCATGAAAGGATGTAGAACAGTTCATAGCGGTTTCAAGTTGCCAGTTCCATTGTTTGAAAACACAACATTAAAGTTTAAGCTATCGTCTCTTCAAGGTAATAATGTTTTAGAAGCAAAAGTTAAATCCATTGATGAAGTAACAAGGTAAACAAAACATGGTCTGAGATGCATCGATATGGAGTTCAAAACGATCCGACTAAACGAAACAAGCCATTTGGAAATAAAGTGATAGTCATTGGTGGAGATTTTCGATAATGCTTACTGGTTGTACCAAAAGGAACAGCAACAGAAGTCATCGAAGCATTCATCAAATCATCAAATATATGGCAACATTTTAAAAAACTTTCGTTAATATCTGACATGAGAAGTGCACATCAAGACGATTTCAAAGCGTGGCTTCTTAAAATTGGTTCTGGAAATTTTTCAAGGATTGAAAATTTTGATCGTGATTTAATTGAAATTCCAATTGAAATGATTGTCTCAACTGAGACTGATATAATTTCTACCATTTTTGGAGATACACAATCTCTCTCATTTGATGATTTATCAAATCGGGTAATCAAATACTCAAGAATATTGATGCCCTCACATTGAAGAACGAAATTACAGATCGAAAGGAAAAAAGAAAACTTACATTCAAAAGCAATGACTCAGTGATAGCATATACAAATGATAAAATATCTAATCAAGTCACGATAGAAATGCTGAATTTAATAACTCTGTGCTTATAAGAAATTTGAATCCAAAAAAAGGGTTATGCAATGGAGCTCTCTTAATATTCACATGATCTCAAATATTTAATTCAAGCAAAAATTGTAAACGAGGCAAATAGAAATGAAATTGTTATAATTCCAAGAATCGATTTGAGTTCAAGTGATTTCAATTTGTCGTTTGTACTTAAAAGACGTCAATTTCTAGTGATTCTTTATTTTGTTATGACTATAAATAAGAGTCGAGGACAGTCATTTTCTCGTGTTCAACTTTATGTTCCCTTTATCACGTTAAAAATTTAAAAGGAATATAAAAATTTGTATCCATGATATACCTCAAGAACAAGGGAAATTGGCCAAATATAGTTATAGAAGATTTATTAAGTATGTTGTTTTAAAAAAATTAATTCTTATTTTAGTTTTTTTTTCTGATTTTCTTAAATAAGACAAACGCATGGCAAGCATGACACAGCCGAGCGAAGCGAGGCCATCTACTAGTATATATATAAAGACCGAATTGCAAATTCCTAAATAAACTAACGTAATTAATTAACGTAAAAGTGAATTTAAACGAATGAAATTGAAGAAACGAAAGTCTAAATAGGGTGTAGTAATATTTTTTATCGTTACGTAATGGAGAGTTCACTGTACTCTCTTTTATGATGAAGTTTATGGAGGCCTTGCAGTTCAAATCGGGAAAGACAACAGGCTAAATTCCTACCGGTTTCGCCTTTTATTCCTGCTTTATCAAGGATAAATATGAAGAGGACAATCAACAAGAGTGAAGCATACCTTTTTTCAGGTGGGACGGAAACCGTGTTTTCACTAGGTTCATCCTTTCTAGAGTAAATACCTAGTGAGAAAAACTGAGATAGGGAAGGAGCCTGAATAACCAGAGATCTTTTACATTATGAAAAGAGGTTTAACTTTATTATCGGTGGCATTTATTTTTATTTATATCTCATTTATTTTACCATGAATTCTGATTTTACTAGCTATTGTTTTTAAGTCAATAAATTGGGAGTCCTTAGTATTGTTTCTATCAATGAAAATGGTAGAGACTTTACAATAAAAGTAGAACAGAATTTCCGACTAGTTTCCCCATTTATTTTCGGCTTTATCAAGGATGTAGACTACACTAGAGGCTTCTCGCCCTTATTTACAGAAAATATGGTACAGTGGAGTAATATGATTGGATAAAATACAATGAATGGCATGACAAAGGCAATGAGTAATAAGTATAAAGGTATAGGTAAAATAAACAACATAGGTGTACGTTGACTGGATAAAAATACCAGGTTGTCTAGCAAAACGATTTCGAAAATTCCCTGATTCTTCCCGGTTACAAAAAATCCTCTGACTTATCCCGGTCGCTAGTCACCCTGGAGTACAGCGAATAAAAATAAGAGAATGGGTACACTGTATAGGGTACACTAACTGGATGAAAGCAGAAAATAAAAACCGATCGGATAAAAAATAACAGAAAGATAGAATACAAAAATGACTAAAGAAAGGTTGATCCATTAAAGAATATAAAAGAGAATATAAAAAATAAAATAAAATAAAATAAAATGAAATAAAATAAAAAGAGAATTTCAGTAAATCTGAGGCGCAATTAAGAATGGAAATAATGTCAAAAGGAGTTAAGGAGTTGCGGATTTAAAAGTGTCCTATGGATTACAGAAGTGGAGAACGGACTTCACTTCTTCACATTTCTTAGGTGCGTGTATTGTGATGGCGAGATGGTTTGCATAATGGGATTTGCCATCTTTTTTTCTGGAGAGACTTTATATGTTCTTTAAAGCAAACAGCGAAGTAATGGATGAAAGACCTATGTAGTACTTGTCACAAACTCCGCAGTCGATATACAGAACGGGAATATTTGTTGGTTTCGGTGTGGGCGGGAGGGTTCAACGTACGGAAACTGTGAGTGGAAGATCGGAAGGGGATGTATATTTCTGTATATAACCCTATTTCATTATATATAAGGTGGAGAATCTCTAGTGTAGTTTATATCCTTGATAAAGCCGGGAATAAATAGCGAAACTAGTCGGAAATTCTATTCTCCCTTAACTGTATTGTAAACTCTCGACCAATTTCAATTTTATTATTTATGTGTTATTAAGTACCGAAAGGTGCTTTATGCTATTACTTGGGGGAACGTGTCTATATGTCTGTCTGTCTGTCAGTCCGTAACTCTTATCTTCTCAAAGGCTATGCAAGATTTTAAAAATCGGTTTTGCCAATCGATTAATCTGAATCAAAACACGAACCAATTACGAAAATGATCGAAATTGATTCAATGACACGTGCACAAATGGTACCGTTATGACACCCTCTAGAAACTTTCAATGCTAAGATATAGTAAATAAACCATTAAGCAAGTACCGAAAACCTAAACTAATCGTCGTCATAAAGCTAAACTAATCGTCAATATTTGAATTGCTTTTAAAAACATTAAAACAGGTTCCAGTGATTGAAATTCGGAAATCTTCAAAATTCAACAGAGAGCAACAAAATTATCCATACACCACGATTTTTCAAGTTATGTGACGCACTACCCCTTAAAATGAAACATTTTTGAAAAAACATTGACACCAACTAGTTCTCCAATATTTAGTGTACAAACTCATAAACAACTTTTTTATGCAAAATGTTTCTCGATTTTTACAAAAAAAAATTGAAATTGTGTCACGGATAAATTATTTAGGGATTTGAAGGAAATTAGTGGAAGCGTAGGTGACCTTAAATAATGCGACACGGTCATAGCTATTCATGAAAAAATTAATTTTATTCATAAGCTAAATAAAATTAAGGACCGGACGCCCTCGATCACGAGGGTACCTTAAAATGTTTTTCGAATAAAGAAAAAAAAATTACTGATTGCAATTTAAAGTTCAGGAAAACAAGTAAACCCCGTTACATTGATTTGACGAAACTGGTTAAGCTTGATTTCGTTATGTAATAATGAAAAAAAAAGATAATAGTATTAAGAGGGCCTAAACCGACTAACAAAGCTCTATACTGAATAGCACTTTACACAATAATAACGATTCCCTGTTGAGGGAATCCATTGGAAAAACAATTTCCGATGAAAAGACCTTAAAAACTTGAGATGTATCAGTTCTTTGGCTTCTAATTTAACCGCACAGAAAGCAGCGACGCATCATGCGTTTAAGGACTGGCAGAGGGCTCATTTTCTAATAGAGAAAACAGAAAAAAAAACCAGGCAATAACAAGCGCCAGAACATTAATTATTCTACACATTGGCTTAATTTTACATTGAAAGAGCTATGAGCGGCGTGTGGGAGTGAGAAATAGACTCTTTGACATTTTATGACAGAGAGCTCACTTTGAAATATTGCGAAGAGTGCGCCCAAATCCTCCTCGGCCATTCTTGAGTTCCCCAGGGCATAACCACGTTGTAGCGCCGACTGGAGAAACATTTAGTCGTCACAGGAACGTTAGATAGGGCTAGAAACAGTTCTCTTGGCACCTGGGCTGCATACACCAAGGCGAAGAATGCGCTCATAGCTAATGGTGAACTCGTAGGTAAACTAGACACATCTAGCTGGCTGGGAACAGATTTATGCTCTTGGCTGGACTCCGTGCTCGTTGCAACGATGCCACGTAGTGAATCTGGAAGACGCTGTCTCCTTGCAACTTAGTCCCGGCTTGCTGACGAACACTTTGGCGCGCTGTTGGCGTGGTCGAATGATGCACCTTCATTAATTTCCAGCTGCAAAACCTCGTGGCACTCTACGTCTACGAGAGATACTGAAGAATTAGCGCTGCAGCCCGCGAGCTCGTCCGCCTCCTGCTTGCTTCCGCCGCCGATGCTTGTCCGCCGAGAGAAAACCGTCCTCGCGAACCTTTCACTAGTGTACCCATGAAAACTTCCGTCGGAACCTCAGTCATACGATTAGGAGAACCCTCGGTATCTCCTATTACGGAGCAAACCTCCTCTCCCTCCAAAAGCTCGCTCTCCTCTCCCTTTTCTGTCTTATTCGCCTCCGCCATGGCTTATAGTTGGCGCTGAGATCACTTCAAAATGGCGCACGCTATGGGTACTCGGGGTACTCCGTCTTCCGCTCTTAACAGCAGTTTCATCATAAGTTTGCAGGAAATTTTTGCCTATGTTGGTGATAAGACGCAATGTTTGGTTGAAGGAGAGCAAATTGTTAAAGGTCGTCACATAATTTGCTGTGGTGTTTTATAAATGCTGAAATTAAAACGCTAAACGACTCCAAATGAATACTTGCAGAAGTAATTTTTAAATACATACACAGCATTTTTTTCTCCCCGTTCTTTCAGTCTTTTTGTTGTCTCGATAGATGATTTAAAAATTAAAATTCGTGTTTCCTCTGTGGTAGATTAATGGTTGGTACTGCACCCGAAGACTTAAGATACGGTAGCATAACCATAATTACGTTCTACCTATAAGTACAAAATCAATTTTTTTTTATTTTCAACTTATCAGCGTGAATGTAATTAGAGGGTAGAAAATGAGTGCTGCAAACATACATATAACTGGTAGCGTTTTCCCAGCTTTAGCTTTACTTCCCACTCGGCTTTTAACTGCTAATTTCGTGAGAATATTTTCTTTGTTAAGCTTCGACTTGCACCCAACCATGCAACAATATTTGTTATTCACCCGTCGTTTTTTCTTGCCAACCATGTTGCCAACTGTTAATAGTGCTAAAGCAATACCGCTTCTACTCATACCAGGCGCCATTTTGTTAGTTTGAGTAATATACGCTAGGACGCCATACTTGTATTTACAAATCCAGCGCCATAAGATTTCGCCTTTTTTCTACGGCGCTTCCGTTTACGCGCTATAGCAGGAGCTTGGATTTCCATATGCGGTCGCTCTGCCTCAATAGCTGGCGCTACTCTATGCTGGTTGCTATTGAGTTTCGGTTTCGCGGCTCCTGACGCGCTTACGCTGTCAGAGGAGACAAATGAAAGTAAGAGACTGGCAGTGCCCTATTCATTTTGCTGAGCGCTACTGGTGCCACCGGAAGTGCAGTGATCTCCATTATGGGAATGGCAGAAACGTAAGGTGGCGTATGTTCTGAATGTTATTTCAGCTGTTTTTGTAGATGACTTCAAGAGATATTAGTAAGCGTAACCTGTTTTCTGATTTTTTTAAAAAAACTTTATTGCATTAATATACCTTAACGATAACGATAACGTTTACTTTTAATGACTTTCAATAGCCTTACGAATTTTTAAAAGCGCGCGTACAACTCGCAACTCCTATCGTTATTGTAATAATGGAGGCTAAGCCACAAGTGAAAGCATAGATAAAGAAAACTGAAGAATAAGAGTTTGGCTTCCATTCTTACGCCTAATAAGATGTATCCACTTTTTACGAAGAATGGCATCCTTTGGAAATCTATTGTGCAAATATTATACCTGGTTATACGAGCTTGGTGCTCATTTATTGAGTGACAGTTGTTTTTTTAATGCATTCATCACAATAAAAATGTTTATCACAATACTTATCTTTATTAAAATATCAATTAGATGTTTATACTTTAAAAAATTTAACAAGCTGTGTCACAAAATTATTTTAAGAAAATAAAAAACATGTCATTTTAATTTTTGTTTATCTGACAATAATGGAATGTTGATAAAGTCAGAACATTTAAACTGGGAAGATATTTAAAAGTGTTTCTTACTATTGATAAACAAACCTAACATAATTTATCAAATTTTAGCTAATTGATTTTAAAATTTTAAATTAAAAGAAAATCTGGTAACCTAAAATACTTTTAAAAGATACTCAATTTTTTTTAAACAAAAAAAAGCAAGAAATAATTCTCAGTTGAATAAAATAATTGGACCAGAGACAATAATCAGTTTATTAATCCACATATTGTAATAAACTATAAACATATTAGTAATACACATGATTACTTGTGAAATGAAAGGTTAAGCCCCATTTGGTCGCCTCCCATTTCGTCGCCTCCCATTTGGTCGCCCTCCCATTTGGTCGCCCTCCCATTTGGTCGCCTCCCATTTGATCGCCTGTATACCATCGATGGGTACAGGAATACCATCGATGGGTACAGGAATACCGTCGATGGGTACAGGAATACCATCGATGGTTCTTTTAATTTCTTTATCTCAATAAAATAGCATAAAATCACATAGATAAAGCTTAGACTACAACAGACATTTCATTACTGATAATTTGACAAATGTAAAAGTTGGGTTTAACAAAATTTA
>JAHWFO010079541.1:0-16701 GCA_023313115.1 Rhysida immarginata | reverse complement strand
ATGTATAAAATTATATTTTGATAAAAATAAGTATAAAAAACTTAAACATGCAAATGCATTTTAAAAGTTATTAAGGATTATTATATTGAGGTAAATAAATCAAAAACTTGACATATAAATAACATTATAGTTAACATTATAAATAACCTCTACCTTATTCTTTATATATAGAAAATTTTAATTGAAAACAAAATTTAAAGAAAAAAATCAATAATTACAAAATGTATTGATTGTCAATTATATTTCCAGGCGATAATAATGAGAAAATTTTAAAAAAATGAATTTCAGAGGAAGCGTAATTCAAGTGATAAGGCCGACTGAGCCAACAATGGCGGATTTTGTAGCAGATGACAAATTCTGGCGTACTTTCCTAATCTAGAGCTTTACCCACAGGGCATCTTATCGGACTCGATCCGGATCGAGTAAGATGCATGTAAACGCGAGGCAATTTTGGATTGACTCAAGTCGATCCGGATCGAAACGTGCATGTAAACGTAGTGATTGTTTTACACACGATATGAATCACCCTGTATACACAAGGGTATATATAATTCCGGTTGGTGATCGCGTTAGACAGCTAGTCGTTATGCTAAAGGTTTCCCATGTAAGTTTCTGCGGGATCAAACAAAAGTGGCAGTTAGGACAAGTTTTTTACAGTATTTTGAGCTCAAAGGGAGTTTAGTGACTCCATGGAGCTCTAAAGGGAGTTTAGTGTTTTTGTCAATATTTAATACTTCTTATTTTCATTTCTTTTGATAGATTTGTAGGACAACAACTAAAAATTTTAGCCTATATATAAATTGATTATGAGATGATTGGGTTTAACTCACGTTTTATCAGCGCTCCTTTTCCTTGCAAATTCTCTCGCCCTGAAAGAAAGAAGAGTAATGCATTATAATGTTGGTCTTTAGGAATTATAAAACATATGAACTTGTATAATTAATGAATTTTTCTACAATGACATCTAGTTAGTAAATAGGCATACTTTTATTGTTAAGTAATAGAATGAAACAGTAGCTGTGATATGAACATATTTATAACTATTCAAAATGTATGTATGAATTAATGTTAGATGTTGGTTAGAAATACTGCCGTGTCCGTGACTTTTCTCCTAAGAAGTATACAGGGTGTTTCAAAAGGTATACTCCAAACTTCAGACACAGTTAGGAGGCATGAAAGAGAACAAATTTTGTCAATACATGAAGGGTCGAAACTCAACGGTTGCCAAGGTAACGTCAAGTCAGGTTCCAAGTCAAATTGCTGCTGGAACCATCGCACGAAGTCCAAACGAGGTTGATGAACATTGATGCCTAAGGCATGGACCCTCTGATAATGATATGGATGCAAATGATGTGTATGGACAACACGCCACACAGTCGAATGATCCACGCCCAGCGGATGAGCAAGAGCACGTGTACTCAATGCTGGCTCATTTGTTAGACGGGGGATGTAGTATCTCATCTTCGATGTCAGAAGTTCTCAACGACCTTGGTCGACCGAAATGATGTGCAGCTGGGAATGCACCACATTCTCGTAGGTTGTTATGTATTCGGATAAATGTTTGATGATGGGGCACAACTCTATTCGGAAAATGTACATGGGCCCTGCTATTACCCCCTTCTGCTAGCACTTGAGTTGTAACTCAAACGTTGACTCTAGCGTTCCTTGCCAAAGAACTGCAACCTGTCTGCCATCACTTGTCATTTGCTTCCCCCATTAACTTGAGACAATGGTTGAGTTCCAATCCTTCATATATTAACAGAATTTGTTCACCTTCATGCCTCCTACCTCTGTGTGAAGTTTGGATTATACCTTTTGAAACATCCTGTATATTGAGTACAGTGTTTTCAGATTTTGTTTTCAACCTCGGTACTATCTGTCCCGTGACTTTTAGAAACCTTGTTAAGGTCCTCTGAAGCGAAAGAATAGAGAATTCTTTTTCAATTTTGGAAATAGTACGTAGGAGAGAAAGACAACTTTTTGGACCTTTTTCTCAAAAAATCCCCGTAATAATTATTAGTGCTTTAAAATAATCCCCGGCTAAAGTCACGAGACCTCGCATCCAGGGTTAGAATTGGTCTTACAACTATTTTGTGAACATTTAAAACAACATTGCGCATTTTACAAACTGAATAAATGGGCATCCTATGACTTGAGCAACTAAGACAAGAAACTAAAACGTTTCTCCATTTATTTTTCACTCGTTTTGCTTGCAGAAGAAAACTGACCATTAACGTGTGACGAGAAGTGGATCTTGTATAACAATCCGCAACGTGTAGACATGTGATGCTCCTTCAAACAGAAAGCAGAGCGTAGCTGAACGGAGTAATGCCTTAGCCATCGTTTTGCAGCGTGTCTCATATGCCGAGTCAGGCAGGAATCTCATGTTTTTTGTTGAAATCTTAGTTACAAAATTGTAATTTGTTAAAAAATTTTCTTTATTTTTTTTTAGCAAATGAAGTGCCATTTTTTATGTATCATAACTGAAAAGACTGGTAGATGAAGAAGAAAGTCTACATTTTATTAATTAAATAAAAATGACGTCATCCTAATGTGTTTTTATTCCACAAGCTTGTCACTGAAATTCCGCAAGCTTGTTACACAATATCTTCTGAAATTGCCGCTATATTGCTTTGAATTGCATCTTTCATTCGTCATTTTATCATGAAAGGTTTCCCTTTGAGGCACTATGATTTCAAAAATAGTCAGATTAGACTACCGGATCCTTTGGACGCAAAATCAATGATGCTTGTCTTTGGAGGTAATAGCGCTCAACACTAACTGTCACCAATCTACAATTTATTGCACGGTATTTACAAGAATTTTTTTATTATTATTATTTTTGTTGTTGTTTTGTTGTTGTCGTATTTTACACAGGACCAACTTGGTATCTCACTCATCATCGTCACGTGGAATACTTAATTAATGTGTGGAAGCGTATGAAATAGTACACTGAACAAATCATATAAAATGAGCGGCCACTTTATTAGGATACCCAATGTTGTTATCTCTTACGAGGCAATTCCATTGAAATCGAATTTTATTTCATTTGTATTTATACAGACCAAGTCAGAGTGACCTTGAACTTGTTTCACATCATTGTATCCAATTACATAATTTTTTAAAACACAAATATATACAATAAAACAAAACATGCACCCCAAAAAAACCGTAACTACAATACAAACATTTCGTTCAACCACTCACTTTCAATTAAAAGGTAGCCAACAACATTGTCAACCTTACTATTAATAATTGTGGCAACCGAACCCCATTATAAAAATCCCGAAGTGCATATTTTAAAAATTACTTCGAAATACTAGTATCATGACTAATCAATATTATTCAAGTTTGCGGTATGCAATCCCTATCAAACCATACCAAAACCAAACCAACCTTATCCAACACAACCAGTGTCCAATTCCAAAATGGACTTTGGGCACAGGATAAATTACACTTCTTTATTCCATTTACTATTTTTAACAAACTCCTCCACCACCATACATCAATTATCCATAAAATTTCCGCAATGGACAAAGCTCTATAAAAGAACTTCTAATATTCATACATCAATACCCATTCTCATTACACCATCCAAAAGAATCAATGCATTCTCGGCTGTATTAGTACATTGCACATGCGTGAGACTTGCTATATTCACTCTTTAATGCTTTTCCATATACATAGAAATTTTCATAGAAATGACCATCTTGCATAAAAATTTTCTATGCACAAAATTTAAAAGCAAACATTTTGGCTCTTATAAAAACAATAGCTTTATTCAATATCTATCTATATATATAAAGAAGGATGTTTGTGGGTGGGTGAGTCTGTACGTTTTTTATACAAATCTACAGTTTTATTCCGATCTTGATAAAATTTCGCATGCATGACCTTCAAAGCATGAGGAAGGTCACTGTCTACGTCAGATTTCGGAAAAATAATAAATATCGATAAAAAATCGATATCTATGATTATGGCAAGGCATATTAATGAGAAATATCTCATGACCAACAATGCAAGGCAAAGTTTGTGCAACAATAGGCCCATTGTGTCCGCATCAACGCGCAATTCACCAATAACAATGAGCACAGAACGATGATGTAATATTAAAGCAATCTTTCCAAGAATTATAACAATGAACATAAAATGATGTAATATGGATAAGTTTCAATTTGTAACAATGCATAGAATTCCTGTTATTCAGGCTTTTCTAAGAAAAGAGAGTTCTTAGTACTTAACAATTTCTTGAAAATCTTTAAAAATGCTCAGTAACTGGAGATAATGGAGAGTTAGCAGACTATTGAGAAAGAGTGGAAAGACGACAGAGGAAGCACTCCTTTAGCTCCGTGATGTATTGAGCAAATGGGAAGCAAGTAAATAGAAGAATCGGCGACCGCTAGACTGCACAAATTGATGAATGGCCCAGTTTTGCTTCAACACATCGAGAGAAAAGTGGAAATTGCAACTACACTAAGTATACATCTGAGGTAAGATTACGTGAGTAAGAAATTATTTAGACTGGCAGTGGCATCCTTGGAGAGGTCTAGCCATTGTGAGCCTTTAAAAAGATTTTTTTCGAATTTTCATTAAGAATTTTTACTGTATTAATTCTAAGCATTTTCTTTTGTTTATTTTTAAGATATTGCAAAATTTAATTTAATTTTTTGAGATTGTTCTGTTTACATCCAAGTGTAATTATCCCGGGCAACGCCGGGTACCTCTTCTAGTTATAAATACATTACAAGCATCACTTTCAACTACGCACATTCATTTCAAATGTAGCCACAACATTATCAACAATACCACTCAAAATGCGGCAATCAAACCACATAAACAACAGCAAAAAATCCAACTAAAAACTAACCATCAACAATAGAAGACTTATCTTCCAAATTCCTACTCAATCTCTGTAGCCCATTTACCTAAGTATTTAATACTACACATTCTCTATAAAGTACCTACCATAAACCAAGAAATCTTTCAAAACCAACTTTAAAATTCTAAAACCAATGTACATCTATCACGCTAATCAGAACCATTCAACCTTACATTAAATAATCCCTATTAAAAGAGAATAAACCCAAATCAACTTTATCCAACACTACAAACGTCCAATTTCATACAAACTACTTTGGCCACAGGGTCATATACAATACTTACAAGGGATTCTGTCGAACATGTACAGGGTGATTCAGTCAATTTCTGGCCATTTCACTCCAATGACGTGCATTAGGGATAAACAACTGAAAGAATATGAGCGCCATATCGAATTTCTAAACAGTCGGAGTGTGTATTGTTGCAACGGCACTACATGAAAATCATATTGTTGAAAAATGGCGCCCGCTTTGTCAACAGAGCAGAAATGCAAGGTTGTCGAATGGTTTTTCGAGACAAAATCACCTGTAACCGTGCAAAGAAAGTTCCGGAAGGAGTATAAGTGTCGAGACGCACCAGGGAGGCAAACAATCATGGATTTTGTCAAGCAATTTCGTGCCACTGGATGTGTTAAAGGCAAGAAAAATGCGGGAGCGAAGCTCGTGTTCGAACGGTCGAAGTTGTCGAAAATGTTTGCACAAAGTTGGTCGATTCCCTTACCAAAATATCTGTTCGCCGCCTATCCATTGAAGAAGGGCTGTCGTATACCACGAGAAAAAATTTACACCTGTTCCCGTATAAGATCCATATTTATCAGGAGTTAAGTCACTGGAAGACAGAAGCGAAAACAATTTGCGATGGAGTTTGGAGCAGAAATAGAAGCCAATCAGGACATTGTGGACAACCTGTGGGTGTCAGATGAGGCCTTCTTCCATCTGTCAGGTGACGTTAATAAACACAACGTTCGTTTTTGGGGTTCCCAGCACCCTCATGAGATCTATAAGTCACCTCTTCATCCACGAAAGGTTATGGCTTGGTGCACGATTTCCAATAGAGGCATCATTGGTCCGTTCTTTTTTGAGGGCACCGTAACGTCACAGGCTTACCTTAACATGTTGGAAACCTTCTTCATCCCCGAGCTGCGAAGGAGGCGTATACCGCTTCGACATCAATGGTTTAACAGGGTGGGGCTCGGTCTCACACCACTAATGAAGTGCTAGACTTTCAGACCAATCTGATCTTCGGAAATCGTGTCATTTCAAACAGGTTTCCAGACCGATTCGGGGGTGGCTTTCTTTGGCCCCCTATGAGTCCTGACCTAAACCTCTGTGATTTTTATCTCTGGGGGTTCCTTAAAGACAGTGTGTTCACTACAGCACCAAGAACCGTAGACCAGCTGCGACAAAGCATCGTCGACTGCTGCACCCTTGTGGATGCAGAAATCCTGGAAAGAGTTATGAACAACTTCATCATTCGGCTTCGAGCAGTTCAAAATGTTCGTGGTGGTCACATTGAGCATATCATCAAGACTTTTCCACGGGAATAAAAACTCCGAACTGCCGAAAATATCATACTGAAATGCTAAGTTTGTAAACATTAATGGGTCAATAAATTATAGTACATTTGAGTACATTTGGTCAGAAATTGACTGAATCACCCTGTATGTCACAGATTTCCACCAAATTGAAATATGTTACTCAATTGAAGCTACAATAGATGCTTGCAAACTAAGAGTGCGGATTTTTTTTCTTTCAAAAAAAACCACGAAAACGAAAAAATTTGAGCACACATATTCATACAAGGACTGTATTGTTAAAGCGGTGTATTAATGCGCTTAACGGAACTTCTTTCTTCCACCACTCACAGCAATAAGCACGAATCCACTTCAGATGAAATAGACAGCAGCAGATGGCAATTGAATGGCTTCTCAATTACTAAGCAAACTTAGTTTTTAAAATAGATTATTACAATTAGCTAATTGCCTTCCAGTAAAAAATGTCTAGAGTAATTAATAACCATTTCCTTAATTTATTATTTCATTTTATTAAATCAAACACGAGGCTGGCTTCATGTGCAACGTCGAGTAATACGTTGCATTGGTGAGGGGGTATGTATCGCGGTGCTTTATAATCTAACTATATACAGTATATAAAAATGGTTGTTTGTATGTATGTATATTTGTCTCTTATACAAATCTACAGTTTTATTCCAATCTTGATGAAATTGTGCACACATGACCTTAAAAATAAGGAGAAGAGCACTGTCGACATGAGATTTTGAAAACAAAATAATCTTTTATATAAGTTTCATTTTCAGTTTAACACATTACCTGGTGTTGCACTACAAACGTAACACATTTACTGGTGTGGCACCGCATAATTAACCAAATTAACCTCAGTTAGGGACGGGGGTAACGAATTTTAGAGTGTGCTCTCCACCATGACCTACCTAAAACCTTCCCAGGCTCCATCGGAATTACCATGAAAAATTTCATCAAGCTTGGTCTAGCCATTTTGAAATGCATAGCTAACAGATCCATTTTGAAAAATTCGAACCAGGAACCTCGACTGTCATGGTTGACATCTCTATCAATTGGGCTATCACAGACACGTGAACAGCCAAGTTGTCACTAAGTGTCTTAAAGACAACCAAGTTGTCAAGAAGGAAAGCTCAATGGGAGGTGGGCACCCGGTTCACAGATCGTGAATTTCTCCTAACCAAACCATCAGAAAGTTTGATGAACACACAATAAGAAATAGAGAAATTAAACTGGAGCAAACACCAAACACTACTTGGTTGTCTTTAAGACACTTAGTGACAGCATGGCTCTTCAGGTGTCTGCTATAGCCCAATTCATGGTTTCATAATTGAAGAGGTTATGACACTCGTAACTGTTTCAATGCTATCGGCGCGAACCAGAAGATGTACCAAAAGTAGATGGCGAACGAGCAGTCTATGCTCCATTTATTAAATTTTTATGAATCATTTATTTAAAATAAAAAGCTTAAAATGTCAAACTAGCTGTGCCTTAAAATAAACATCGATAACTTATGCTTTATATGTTGAATTCTATTGTAAATCTGATTATTTAAAGCATACTGCGATGTTTTGCCATCTGGTGGACAAAATAATAGCGGGATCGCGTTTAAACGGGAGTGTCATAGGTTATGACTCGTAACCTCTTCAATTAAGAAACCATGGCCCAATTAGTAGAGGTGTCGACCATGACAATCGAGGTTCCTAATAATCCATCCATTTTTCTAATTATTATCATTTACCTGCTGCTTGCAGTTTGCTCCAGTTTAATTTCTTTATTTCCTAACAGTTTATCAATTGTTGGAATTGCAGTGTACACAGACACAAACGATCAATTATATCCATCGCCATCCAAGAAGAGAATTTTTAGATTTGGAATTGTTGAATTTTTAGATAAAGTCAGGTCACATAAATTTACAGCCATAGCCAGGGCTGAAAAAACGTCAGATCAAACTATTGTATCATTTTCATCCTATTTCCTCCCATTTTCGTAGCCATACACATTATTCCACACATTATTAACTATTGAAAGGTGCTTTATGCTATCAGTGTGGGGAAACGTATCTGTCTGTCTGTCTGTCTGTCTGTCTGTCTGTCCGTCTGTAACTCTAACTCCTCTGAGGCTATGAAAGATTCTCAAAATCTGTTTTCGTCAGTCGATGAATATGGTTCATGGCACGAACCAATCACAAATATTATTTAAGTCTGTTCTGTAGCACGTGCACAAATGGTACCTTTACGACCCCACCTAGCAATTTTTAATGGAGAGATATATTAAGTAATATATGAAACAAATCGTAATTACGAGATAGAAGCGGATATACGAGTAAATTACTATTTTCGCCAATTAATAAATATGGTTCCGGTAATGAACCAAGTTGAAAATGGTTGAAATCGAAACAATGACACGTGCTCTAATGGTACCCTTATGACACCCTCAAAAATTTTCAGTGCTAAAATATGGCATGTAATATATCAAACGACTTGGAATGATGTGTCATGAATGAATATAACGTAAAATAATGATAGTCGAAATTGGTTTCAAGGAACCTGGTTTAGTAGAACCATTATGGTTCATTGGAACTTACAATGCTAAAATATGGCATGTAATATATCAAACAACTTGGAATGATTGTCATGAATGATTATAACGTAATATTAATGATAGTTGAAATTATTTCAAAATTACGTGGTTTAATGGTATCATTATGGTCCATTAGAAACTTCCAATGTTAACATAGAAACTTCCAATGTCAAGAATATAGTTCCGCGAATGATTTAGTTTAACCATTCGGTACTTGGTTATGTCATTCCTTAATGGTTTATTTCTCCGGAGCTATGATAAAATCGCTCAGCTATACAGAACATTCCAACACGAACCGGGGAGAACTGTTAGAGGGCTATCCATTATGAACATTTAAAAAAAAATTCGGTTTTTCTGTGTGAATTTTTACTGTTTTAATGTGTTAATTTTTACTGTATATTCCCATTCAGATATTGCAAAAAAAGAGCCCGAGCAACGCCGGGTATATCAGCTAGTTATAATAATAAAAACAGCAAAATAAACAGAGAACTATGTAAATCGGTTTCAATTAAGAGTAAAGAGAAGTTAAATTAGATGTAATTAGGCCCGAGCGAATGTTTCTAAGGAGACGACGTTTAAAGAATTGAAGAGAGGGTGCCTCCCGAAGTTCCACAGGTAATTTTTACCAACATATAGCGTCGGAAATCGAAATTGATCTCTTTAAGTAATTCACTCTATAAAATGGGATTACTATTTTTTTCTCTCTTGTCAGATAGTGATGATATGGACTGGTTATCATAGGGAGGGGGGTTCTAATATTATATATTTTATACGTGAATTCATATATAAATTAAGCTAGTTGAATAAAATAAAGATCATCAAATTCTAATAAGTTGAAGTTTTTAAATTCTGAACTAGCAATAGTTTTTAAATGTAAAATAACAGATGGGGCGGCAATTAGTTTTCCTCTCAGACGGCGCTACCTGTATTCCATATAGATCTTGATTCATTGTACGAGAAGATGAGTTAAAATAAGAAGGAATGCGTTGATAAAGTTGAATGGAAAAATTAAAAAGAGATAACGATGCACGAGGGCGGTCCGATAATATACAGGGGACGGTCATACGAGGCCTGCGCGCGCAGCTACGACGACACATGCATACATAATGAGGACATGTCAGTAGTAGTTATCACTGAAATGGTTTGTTTGTTGAGTCAATACCTGGCGTACAGCAAGTTGACAAAATGACCGGTGTTTTCGACAAATATGTCAAAGTCGAACTTCGAGGAGTAATCAGATTTCTCCAAGGTGAAAGAGTAAATCAAAGCGAAATTCATCGCAGGTTGATTAAAGTATATGGACTGTAGTTTCTAAGCCGAAAAGAAACTTGTGTATGGTATAAGAAGTTTAAAGAAGAGAGGACGGAACTGGGTGATGATCCAGAGCGCCTTAGAAACAGACCGAGAACCTCACACATCGCGGAAAATTATCAGATTCTTGAAGGTCCGTCCGATTTCCTCTTTTTCGGTCATCTAAAGAATTTTTTATCGGGCATACGATTCCCTAACCAAGAAAGATTGCAAGCTGAAATTCGACAATATCTTGTTAATTTGAGACAAGAAACGTACTGTGAAGGAATGTTTAAACTGGTGAAGCGCTGGGACAAATGCTTAAATGTTCACGGCGACTACGTTGAAAAATAAACAAACCTTTGTAGTATAAATGACATTTGTGTCGACATTTGTTTCTTTGAATATGTCTTCGATAATTTGACCTATACCTGTATTATCAGACAGCCCTCGTACACTGTTTATATTCTGCTTCTGAATGGTGGTTACAAGATAACCAAAATGTACATCCAGTAAATAAAAAATAGTTGAGGACAAGAGGTCTGTGTTTCATCATTTGAAAATTATCCACAGAGTTTTCTTAAGTTTTGGAAAAAAGATAATGTTTTACTCTTAAAATGTGCTCTTTCGAACATTTTAATTTTTCTCTAACTCACTCGTAAGGATGTCGTCTCTTCATTTTAACAAAGGACAACAAGTTTAACCAATAATTTTTAAATAAAGCAGGACGAGATCTGCCTGTGTTTCTGTAATTGAAGTTTACTCACTTTGGAGGAGCTGCTCGGCCACATCTGTTCTTCCGATTTTTCTAAGTGCTTCTATTAACACTTCGCGTGTGGCATCACTTCCTTTTTCTTGTTCCCATTTCTCGATAATTCCATGGGCGATTTCTTGTGTTGTAGCACATAGATTATTATTGCATTGCGCGGTGATATCCTGCACGTCTTTCTTTTTCACGTCAAGTTCTCTCGCCAAATCAGGTAAATTTTCTCGAGAGAGATTCTGAGTGACGATCCTTTTGTCTTCCTTCGTGCATTTTCCTGCAAATTGTTTTAAAGAGGTTAAACGGATGTTAGGGATACAGTTATTGTTGAATATAAATAGTAAATATCATCATTGTAGATAAAATTATATTTCCCAACATTGTAACTAAATAATGAAGATGCTATCAGGAGACGCTATATAAAATTTTCTGTATAAAAAAATGACAAGCATCGTAAATTTAAGACCACATGTGCAGTATAATGAATTCAATCTGGAAACTGAATGAATATACCCTGTGTTAAGAAATATAAGACAATCCTCGAAATGTAGATATTTAAAATGGGAATGAGAATATTCTTAAATCAAGTAGACAGCATGTTCGGAACATATCTGGCCGAATTTTACAGGGTGGTAGAGGAGATCAAAATAAACATTTTCCTTCATAGATTGCATGTCCGGAAATGACGCGTTTAAGCGAGGCAGTCGATGACGTCTGGGAAAAAAAGTATAATTTCTCCGCTGGAATTTACAACGGCACGCGTCGCTTTACAAACGCAGAGCTTGCAGATATCCACAAGACGTATAGGGCAGCGAACGGAAACAGACGACTCCCGACGAGACAACTACCGAATCGACAAACGTTTAATGTGTAATCACCGCCAGCTAACCTAACCTAATCTAAAGAGTCATTTCCGTACACACATTCTTTGACAGAAAATGCTTGTTTTGGTTCCCTTAACAACTTTTCCAGAATTTTCTGAGCAACACATTAAATATATGTCATGAAACAACTAAGTCCGCTGTGAAACAAAATATTTATTTTCAAAACAAAAATTTATTACCAATTTCAAATTTCACCTATTAGAAAATTCTAAGACTAGGCTGAAACTTTATTAAGTAGAATCAACCATTCCATGCATCATGTCATTGGAAAGCTAAAAGATAATTAGAATATTATTTATAGACCTCTCACAATGTTAAAAACAAACATTAGCATGACGTCATAGTTTCTGTGTGCGCACGCACCTTGGTAGGCTAAAGGATCGTCGCGATTGCTGTTTTTATGTGGTTTTGGCTGGCTCACTTTCATTGCTCGACAAAAAAATAAGAACTTTTGTGTAAATTTGGTTTGTTTTAATTTATTTATAATTCTTTCAATTAGCTGTGCAGTTATATGCGCAACTAGAAAAAAAATTATATATTGGAGTGGCTTTTTATAACATTCTCAAAAGCCACTCATTTGAAAAGGATCGAAGAATATTATGACTGCAAGCTAACGATAAGGATTGAACCCCACAAATGATTGAAAATATAACAAATTAAATTTTCTAATTGAGGCCGGAGATCAAAACAGCCAGACCATCCCGCTTTTTTACCATCAATGTTGGTTTGGTTCGGTTGGTATTAACGTTTCAACAACTATGGTCATGTCAAGATGGTGTTATAGAGGGCACAAATTTTGCCTCGCAAGGGTTCTTTAACGTGCAACCGGCAAACAACTACACGGGATCAACGGCTTTACTTCCCTTCCCTTCCGAAGGATGCAGATGATCTCAAGATTCCCCCCCCCCCCCCCCCCTGAAAGAATGCTCATCGTACTCGGCCGGGATCGAACCCGCGTCCTGTGCCATCAGAAGAGGTGATCATGTATATTTATAAGTTATTGTTTTGCGCTACTCAGATCTTTGTGAAAGGGGTTCGCTACTCGAAAGTGTTTCCAAAACTGGGGTACGTGAACTTTTTGGGGGTTCGCAAAATGTTTCAAGGGGGGGCGTGGTTCGCCAAAAATTTTCCGTAATGGCGGATTTCTATTATTGTATGCATATTTGTGCATATTTATAAGTCAGGGCATCCCACAACTCAGATCTTTGTGAAAGCGTTTCTTAAGTCGAAAAAATTTGGGAACCACTGATATAGAAGATGACATACAAGAGGCTGATGAGCAAGAAATGGAGAAGGTTGAATTCAGTTTAGTTAGTGAACTATTAGTTTGATTCAGTAGTATCTGTGAGTGTAGATGATTATTATTAAGAAATGTTATTCCATAATTAAGATGAGACCCCGGCCGAGGACGACGAAGATTTTTTCAGGGGGAAAATCCTGAGATCACGCACTTCCTTCGGAAGGGAAGTAAAGCCGTTGGTCCCGTGTAGTCCTTTGCCGGCTGCACGTTAAAGAACCCTTGCGAGGCAAAATTTGCGGCCCCTATAACGCCGTCCAGAAATGACCATGGCAGTTGAAAAGGACGTTAATACCAAACAAACCAAACAACAAACCTAATTAAGATGATCTCGTATCATGTTGTTAGTGTTCAGCTAATATGTGGAAAACAACGCTAGGGGTATTGTTTCGTATACAGGAATATAAATGATACATTAGAAGAAATTGTAAAAAAAATTGACTACAGTTAAGATCGATTTTAAAATTGAGTTTTTGATGTTAGGTTATTGTCAAACGTCAGTAAGAGATTTAAATTTAGAGATATTTACTTAAATCCGATAAATCAACCCATCCAATGAACTTAAAAGAGTATTTAGAAGTATTTAAGGTACTTACGAAAGAGATAGATGTATCTGTGTTAAACAATTCAATTGATTATTTGGAACTGAGTGTTTATGGTTCAATCGGTATACTGACAGTTTATTATTAAATCTGTTATTTGTTATGGTATAACAATTTGGGGAAATACATACAATTATCTACTAAAGCGAATTAAAGTTGCCTATAATTTATGTTTGCGGGATTATTCAGATTGAAATTTCAGCAATCGATTTTCGAATTTTGTTCTGTTAACCATGTAATGTATTTTGATACTCTGATTGCTTTGAAACGCTTAAATGAACTTGCTGTAATTGTAAGAAACCCAGGGCATCCTTTACGTAAAATCATGACCTTTTTTCAAGCTGATCCATCTGCACGTGGTACGAGACGATACAAATTTGAAGTAAGTGAAATATTAACTGCTTTTCGCCGCAGATGTTTTCCTTACAATTCTTTTGGTGTTTGGAATGAGCTACCCCTGGATTTACGTAATATACCATTGACTTGTCAAAATATAGCATGCAAAATGTCATGCAAACATTTTTATTTTAAGTTAGTGCATTATATGTTATCAAATCAACTTAAATGGCGATTAATTTGAATTGTTATGTAGTGTTTGCTTAGTTTTATGTGGATGTATTATCTGTATTCAATGCCTCTTTAAGGCGATTTTAATAAATAAAGAAATAAATAAATTAAATTATCTTATTGAAACAATTTTAGACTGGTTGAAATTTTATTAATACGAGGTGCGATCAAAAACTTCCGGGACTGGTTGGGCATCTCGCCAACAAATGGCAGCACAAATCCACAAATAGAGTAAATTAGAGCCCTACCATTCATAATTCAACTTTTCAAAGTATATTGTTTCATGTGCATTAGGGAATGAGAGCATACTGCTATTTGTGAACATATGTGTGAGGTCATCAGCGATTTTATCATGAACATTAAATTGAATCAACGAGCAATCTGAAGGATGACATTCGGTCTGCGAAAGCGACCAAAGCTGAGGCGCGAAAAAAGGCTGGATGCTCCACCACGACAATGCACCCCCTCATCGAGCTCTCCTCATGATTTCGTTTACCCTATCACCCATCCTTTTGATAGCAATGATTAGATCTAGTAAAAACCTCGGAAGGTGATTGACTCGTATCAACAAAAACACTTCCAGGGCACATTCCTCAAGTAGCAGGAAAGCTGGACTCATTGCTTGGCTTCGTAAAGGGGTTATTTTGATTGAAGGGAATATTGTGTAAAATGGATTTAAATAAAGTATTTTTTCTTTAAATGAACCAGTCCCGGAACATTTTGATCTCGCCTCATATAAATAATAAAAGAGAAATATATTAACAGTTAACTTAAGAAAATTTTCTATTATTAAGAATAACAATAAACGTAATAAAAAAAATTACTTTGCAATGAAATTGCCCCATCACAAGCAATTATCCATCTGAACACACCTTTAAAACATTATGGAGCCAAGACGTATATTCGTTTGTACAGGGTGTCCCAACCAAAAGCGGCATCAGTAGGTTGTGGCACCACCTCTAGTGGCGATGGATTGTTCCAGCCGCAGATGTAGTTGATAATACAGGAGTAGGCGAATGCCATCTTAAGGTACGTCGGCCTGGTGAACATGCTGTATCAGGTCATGGAAATTGCGGGGTGATAGTAAACGACGCCCCACCATGTCCCACACGCGCTCAATTGTCGATAAGTCTGGGGACTTCACGGGCCATGGCAGGCAGTTGACATCAAGCAGACATGCCATGCTTATATTTGCCGTGTGCGGTCTGGCGTTATCCTGCTGAAAGAATGCGCCGGATATGGTGTCCAGAAAGGACAGTAATACGGGCTGCAGAATCTTTGTAATGTACCGTACTGCTGTCAGGGGTGCCTTGGATGGTGACTAAAGGCGTTCTGGTATCGTAGCCGATGGCACCCCAGACCATGATCCCTGGTGTTGGTCCACGATGGCGATACCGGATGCATTGTTCATTGGCACGTTCCAATGGTCTGCGCCACGCACGTCCGCGTCTGTCATAGATGTCCAAACAAAAGCGGGATTCGTCGCTGAAGACCACCGGGCGCCATTTCATTCGCCAGCCCACTCGTTCACACACCATTGCAGTCGTATCGCGCGGTGCTCAAGTGTCAAAGGGAGACACAACAATGGACGCCTGGCAGACATTATCGCGGCGTGTAATCGGCGTGCTATTGTCGCTACTGATACTGGAGCAGTACCGGGAATAGTGATGTTGTCACGCAGTTGCAGCAGGGTGATGGTTCTCTCCGCTAGCGCTATTCGCAGTATCCGCCTATCGGTACGAGCTGACGTGCTTCTCCGGGCCCGAGAGCTTGGTCTTCTGGCATGAGTGCCTTCCTCTCGCTATTGCCTCTAACATCGGCCTACCGTCCATGCTTCCCGGGACTCATGGAGAGGAATCCGTCTGGTTGACCATCCAGCCTCTGAGAGGCCAATAATCCGACCTCGTTCAAAGTCCGTTAATTGCGTGAACGGTTGTCGTAGTCGTCGTTGCGGAACCGCGACCGATGTGGAAATTACTGTACTGTACGTTCTCGAGGCAGTTGCTTCCTCCCTATTGCATAGAACATCTCGCACAAGTGTTAACTGATGAGCCTATAGAGGCCCCCGGACACCCTGTATCAACCCAAATGGTCATGTCCCATGAGCATGCATCTAATCGTTTACTAGTCGGAGGTAGACGACCATCCCCCCATTAAATATGGATAAGGTTGGATAACTCCTTGTTAGTGGGGCAATTTCATTACAAAGCAGTGTATATACAGTTCACCATTTACAAGCCCCATTGCAGTTGAGGATCTTGCAGGAACGAACTGTAGATGTGGAAATGAAAATTTTGAAA
>JAHWFO010079540.1:0-26544 GCA_023313115.1 Rhysida immarginata | reverse complement strand
TGTCCAGTTTCTGTGGGCTTTGCACCACTCCAGACGTCGCTTGGCGTCGACCCTGCTGATGTGGGGCTTCTGGGCAGCAGCACGGCCATGGAATCCCATCGTGTGCAGTTCCCGACGAATTGTCATGGCACTGGCATCATTTGCAGAGGCGTTTCGCAACTCTGTGGCTTTCTGTTGACTTGGGTATCTGAAGAAGGCTGGAAATGTCACGCACGGACTTGCCGCATAGGTGACATCCAACGATGGTTCCACGTTGGAACTCACTGAGCTCTGCCGAACGACCCATTCTTGCCAATGTCCAAGCAGAGTTGTCTGAAGGTGTGGGAAGCTATTTAAATGATGTGCAAGTCATTATCATGTGACATTGGGCCCATCGATGATCTGTGAGGGGTGTCTGGATATTTTTGATCATATAGTGTACTTCGTTTTAACTATACCTGTTAGAGATCGCCTGCAGCGCCATCTCTTGGTAGAAATATCAACTAAATTTGAAATTTGGTGGGATAAATTTCTCTGATTTCCTAAGCATAAGGCTGCAAACGATACATATCTATCGCATTCCGTCTTTCTTTTTATTGATTTTCAAAATCCATCAGTCATTTTTGGGACACCCGGTATGTATGTATGTAAAGGAGTAAAAAATTCCGTATGCAGATTCCTCTAGGCAAGATCTACGAAGGTGGGCTGAAAAGTAATGCCTCCATGGCTGTAACTTTTTTATTTTTTAACCGATTTTCAATATTCTTTTTGTATCTGATGCTCCCATTTCTCTTCTATGTAATGCGCTATTCACTTTTCGACATAGTCCCCATCCCTTTCCACGCATTGTACCAACGCGTGACTAGTCGGCTGAACCCGTCGGAGAGGAATTCCGGGGTTGTCGTCGACACGAGGATTGAATGGCAGCTTTGGATCCTCTTCTGCAGCACGATAACGCCACACATCAGAGGAGGGGTTGCAGCGCCTACAGTTCAAAGATGAAAAACTGCTGTTCAAAAATGAAAGACTTTGCACCTTGCGACTTTCACCACTTCCCAAAGAGGAAAGAGCACCTTAAGGGGCATGAGTTGCGTTCTGACGACGAGGTGAAACCTGCCGTTCGGTCTTGGTGTCGACAACAACCCCGGAATTGCCCTTCGACGGGTTCACCCGACAACTCACGCGTTGGTACAATGCGTGGAAAGGAATGGGGACTATGTCGAAAAGTGAATAGTGCATTACATAGAGGAGAAATGTAAGTATGTAACACCTGGCCGGAAATGACAATGGCCTGATGTAACACCTGGCCGGAAATGACAATCATACAAAAAACTAGCCTCCACCTGTCAGCCTGCTTAGCTGCAGAAATAAACTGAATAGTGTGCATAAAAAGACTTGGGATGGACTCTATGGTAGCCAAACTGATATGAATAGGACGGTTGGAGTATGGTTTGAATATGACGTCTCTTGAGGACTGGCAGTTGGTAAAACTTGTTGGCAACCTCAAATCTGTGGATTTATATTTATGAAACATTTGATACTAATATTTGAAGATCATTAATTCATTTGTTTAGTTGGTGATGTTGTATCTGTATGTTTATCTAAATTATTTGGTTCCTGGAAAACATCACGTGATTCAGGTCGTCTCAATGTCGCATTTCTTTCCAGTTGAGATTATGAAGACTCAGTGTGGTGTAAATGAATCCTCGAGTCAATCCAATCTCCTTTCTTTAAATCTGCAGAGGTAAATAGGACGACAAGCACGGCGTGTTTACTGGTTAATGAGATTGCAAATAGTGTCGTGTGCAAAAGGGTTCGTCTAATCTACTTTGTGTCGTTTCCAATGGAAAGACAACAAGATCCGTTGTAGTAGCAGGTGATGCTTTTCCTTCTTGTCTTTCGACTGCGAATGTCTTCCGAGAAAAATTCTTTTTCTTTTCTTTTTTCTGTTTTTAATTTTACAAATCTAATTAATCGCGGGGAGGTAAATCGTGCGGCCCGAGGCGCATGCGCTACAACTTGAAACTACGTTTTCAAACAGCATCTGTTGACAGAAGGCAACAAACCGTTTGTCAAAGTTGTGGAGGAGATTTTAATTTAAGTTTTCGGGACTTTGCTTCTTAATCTGAAACGTGCGAACGCAGATTTGAAAGGTCTTTCCGAGAAGAATTAATTTAGGAATTAATTACAAAGCGCGTATCTTGGGAAGAAATCTCGCCTTGAGCGTTTTGTAAGCTGGTTTCTTCAAATATGAAGCTTTTAGTCGTGGGCATCTCTCTGAAACCTGGTCATAGCGCAGACAGAAAGAAAGATTTTTTTACACGATCTATCATTGAATATGATGTCACCAACGAGATTAAAGAAGGAGTAGAGTGGAATCACACTGATCATCAGCGCCACCAGGATATTTAATTTCTTATACTCATATTTCAAGTTTTGACCTCAACTGTCAATTGGCTAAAAATGTGACGTCATTATTTCCACTCTACTATTTTTTTAATCATATTGGATGTCACTCGTAGACGAAAGGGAAGAAACTGGATACTAACAGAAAATCCAGACTTTGCCACTTCATCAGGTACAGCATCTCTATGCGCATAAATGATACATGACATGTTTTGGGTTATAAATACAGCTAACCAAACCTTCCGTCGGTTAAGTTAGATTATATAGATTAGGTACAGAATATACAAAAAGTCTTCACACCCCTGGAAGTTTTTCATAAAACATGTGTACATTCTACTAGCATTATTAAATTTTATCAAATATTATCACTGAACCCCCCCTCTTTCAAAAAATATAAAGTACCTGACAGAAAAACTCTGGCTTTATTTTAGTATGCAAATTTTTTCAATGTGAGTGGCGAAAATAGTTATCACACCCTTTGTGTTAGATCATTTTTTACTGTATGTGCACCCTGCAAAGCAAATTTTGAAGCCAATTATAAAAGGTGAGTATATTAGAAAACTGAATCATGCATATAATAATACACTGAGTTAGCAAAACTCATGGGATAGCAAGCACATTGATTGATGGGCATGGCTCACGAATTCACAGGGGTAACGGATTCTGGGAATGGACCATTAGACGTTGTGGGAAGAGCTTGGATAAGTGATTAATCAGAAATGGCACGTCGTCGCCAGTTGACGTCTTTTGAACGGGGTATGATAGTAGGTGCCCGACGCATGGGATGTTCCATTTCGGCAGTGGTGCAGGAATTTGGCTTTCCCCGCTCAACTGTCTCCAGGGTGTATCGGGAATGGCTGGATGGAGGCAACACAGTCCACAACAGGCACCATACCGGGCGTCCAGCTGCCCTGAATGATCGTGACCGGCGACACCTGGGACAATGATTCAGAGAGACAGGAGCGCAACAGTGGAGCAAATCACAGACCAGTTCAATACTGGCCGCACTAGAAACGTCTCTCGGTGGACAATCCGTGCCCTCGGGTTTGGCAGCCGTCGCCCTACACGGGTGCCAATGCTTACCCAGCGTCATCGGACACTCCGGCGTGCATTTGCCACCAACCATCTTGGCTGGACTCTGTAACAGTGGCGTAACGTCATATGGTCAGATGAGTCACGATATCAACTGTAGGGATGGGAGGCACCGTGTGTGGCGCAGACCTC
Organism: Rhysida immarginata; assembly: GCA_023313115.1. Taxonomy (NCBI): domain Eukaryota; kingdom Metazoa; phylum Arthropoda; class Chilopoda; order Scolopendromorpha; family Scolopendridae; genus Rhysida; species Rhysida immarginata. The sequence continues at coordinate 22,935 of JAHWFO010079540.1, read as the reverse complement.
ACGAAACGATGGATCCCGCATGCCAACAGGTGGTGGTGCAGGGTGGTGGGGCGTCAGTGATGGTCTGGGGTGCATTTTCCTGGTTTGGAATGGGCCCTCTTATCCTGGACCCAACACTTCTGCTTATCCTGGACCAAACGTTGAATGGTCCACAGTATCGTCAACTCATCGGAGACCATCTGCACCCGTTTTTGACATTTCAACACCCTGACGACGTAGCTGTCTTTCAAGATGACAGTGCTCCAATGTCGTCCGCGAATGGTTCGAGGAGCATGCAGGAGAGGTCCAACGACTGAGCTGGCCAACCCGGAGCCCTGACATGAATTCCATCGAGCATATCTGGGATGCTGTTGAAGTCAGGCTCCAGGCACTGGATCATCCGCCCACGAACCGGCAGCAACTATCTTCGGCTCTGCAGACTATCTGGTGTCAACTGCCTCCAGAAGTGTTCCAGGGACTTGCAGACTCACTACCACGCCGCATTGCTGCACTCCACAGGGCCAGAGGTGGCCCGACCAGATATTAAGTAACTATCCCATCAGTTTTGCTAACTCAGTGTATATTAAGTAGGTTACTTAGGTTAGGTATTATTACGTTAGGTAACTTATGTAATATAAGTTTGGTTAAATTAGGTTATATAGGTTAGATATCGTTAGCTAGATAAGTTATATATGTTAAGTTAGTTGGGTATTCGTTTAGGTTAGGTATTATGTTGGTTAGGTTATGTATGTTAGATATTGGATTAGGGTAGGGCTAGAGTAAGTAAGGCTAGGTTAATTTAGTATTGGTTTAGGTCATGTTATGTTAGGTCATACCTACTTGTAAGGTTAGGTATTAGGTAGGTTTTGTTTGGTATTATAGTTTAGAGTAGGTAATGTAAGTTGTTATCTAATGTTATGTAGGTTATGCTATGTATGCTAGGTTAGGTATTAGATAATGGGAGTAGGAAAAGGTATTTGGATAGACTTATCCAAGCTAACACTGACGTCGCTGTTATTTATTTAAAATACACTTTAAACGTTTAAAGAAACGCTAGATTCTCTCCGACATATCAGTTATATATACAATAATACCTTCGATAATGGGATGGTCCTGCTAGTGTGCATCTGTGATTGGTGAGCCAAGTTGGTGACCTCTTGATTTAGGCTGTGAAATTTTCTTTCGTACAAACCTAGCGTCAATAAACTTCGGACACCAAGTAATTTGGCTAAAAACACAGTGAAAAGTGCATAGAGAGGATTGCAGGCTAATGAAAATAGATTTACTGAGTATATGCAACAATATCAACATCGAGTTAGAATCGATTTAATGGTGGGAAATAATTTATTCAAATTTATGTAAAATTGCGTTGTCAACAGGTTTCAAAGAACTTCGTACACAAGGGATCGCCAGCACATAGAACTTTCCTGAAGGCTGTAGAAACGCCCAGAATGCTTTGCATCAGGCTTTAAAAGCACCGTCCACGCGATAAAGCACAGTATTCGTGTTGTTTTGAACCATGGGACGTGGTAAGCTAGTAGAAACGTGTATACGGCAAAAAATTATACAGCAATTCCAGAATAACAAATCCCAGCGAGCTATTGCCCATGAATTATCAGATCCACTCTCTCTCTACTGTTAATGGGATCATCAAGCGTTTCAGAGAAATCGGCAAAACAGAACCAGGGACTGCACCAGGTAAGCAGCGATTATTGAATGTTAGGGACCTACGAGTATTTCGACGTTACATTGTGAAAAACAGGCATGCTCCGATAAGTGAAATGACTGTTTGAGCTCGAGAATATTTGCATATACCCATATCCGAAAGCACAGTCCGCCGTTACATCAGAAGATGCAACTATTTCTTATACGCTACAAATAGGAAGCCATTTATGCGCACTGTAGCTAAGCGTCGCCGGGCCGACGAGTCCACCTTTGCAGTGATGTATGGCAACAAAGGTCGCAAGGTGCTAAGGACCAAGCACGAAAGTAATCATCCCGACTGTTACCAGAGGAAAGTTCCGAAGCCTGCATCGCTGATGGTGTGGGGCTGCATGAGTGCAGCCGGGACAGGAGGGCACTACTTTTGCGACTGCACTAATAACTCTGCTGCCTGTATAAACATTCTTCAACAGCATCTGCGTCCATCCCGCCAAAAGTTGTTCAATAGAAGACCAACATCTTTCAGCAGGACAACGCGAATCCTCTAGCTGCTCGGAACACCAAGGCTTGGCTACAACAGCAACGTTTCAGGGTGCTTGACTGGCCTGCCTGCAGCCCAGATCTGTCACCCATTGAAAATGTATGGCGCATTTTAAAGCGAAAAGTCAGACAGCGGAAGCCTCGAACACTGCAGCAGTTGCGGGCGTGTATTTCCGAAGAGTGGGACAAAATTCCAGTAGAAACAACGCAAAAGTTAGTGTCCAGCATGCCTCAACGACTTCGGAGCGTCATTCGTCGGAAAGGTGACGCCACTCAGTGGTAATGTGCAATAAACGGTACGGTGCACGAAGTTCATTGCAACGTGTTGAAAACGGACCATTACAAAAAGTCGCTTATTTAATTTTTATGTTGCAATGCTATATGACAGTTGTACTAAAGCTCTGTGCACTCAATAAAGTAATTTTCATTTGTCTACACTTAGTTTCGTTGTACTTATCCAAAATTCTGTAGGTGTCCGAAGTTCATTGACGCTAGGGTTGTATTATCATCAATAATTTAATAGTTTATTGAGTTTATAGTTTGATCACCCTGTATATTAGCCTTGAGGATAACTATCCACATGAAATTTCGATGCACTATAGAACAATAGCAGAGTGGGAATAAGGTTCGTTCGAATCAGACGAGGATCGGTGATAATCAATTTAATTTTACACTCCCGCAACGTTCATTGAAAGGAGAACGTAGTAGTGCTTCAAATTCTGCAAAGAACTTTCGCTTTTAGAAACTTTTTTCCTTCTCTTGTCTTCTTCCGCCGCTTTGAGCTTTAATAGACGCTAATATGGTTGATAAATCATAGTCAGTAGCCTTATCAATTAAACGCAACCCATCTAAGAAGAGCTATTAATTTGTGTTCTTCACGGTGCCCGGCTCTGTAGTCAATATGGCTCGAGCCTATTATTTACGCCATGCAATAATTAATATTGATTGTTAACACGAAGCTGTTTGAAGAAGTCAATTAATACACCGAAGATCACGCGATCATTACATTTTGGCACTACCCCATTATAGCTTTAGAAGGGACACACACACACATATTTAAGTCTTCACAAACTTCTATTTTAGCTTCAGATGTTGTTTGTTGTTGTAAAAAAAAATGTCATCGATCGTAAATGTTAGCATCGTATCGCCATTTCCAATGATTGGTCGTGTTCACATACAAGCACAGTTTGGCATCTGGCCTTCTGTCAAGATTAATGGCTGCGACTTGTGGGATAATGAGCCACTCTCTATCTCGTGCATCTACGGAACCATAAATTAAGAGAATTCATCAAATTTTCGGATGGGAACAGAGAAAGAGAGCGAGTTGGAGAGAGAGAGAGAGAAAGAGGCCATAACTCAAGCGCCAGTCTTCTGACAAAAAGGATGATTAGCCACGGAGTTAGATATAGAGCTGCGTATTTTCTTTGGGGAGTTACCATGAATCTTTTCTTTTATTTCTTATTGTCTTTTTTTATAATGGCCTCGTCATTTATATATTATTTTTGTTTTGTGCAACTCTTGTGCCTCAGAAAACAAATTTATTTCACGTTTCCTTCGAATTTTCTTTGTATTGCACGCACTCGTATATAACCCGCATACACATTAAATTGTTATATTGGCCAATTTTAAGACACTTTTATTGGGTGGGATAAGAGTTTAATTATTATGCTGGACCTATTATACACGTACAGAATGCAGACTTTAGTTACTGCAAAGAAGTTATACGATAGAATTACAGATCTGTAATATATCGTTTCCACGGAAACTCGATCTGATAAACTTGATTCGCGTTAATATCACGGATGTCCGTTGGATCCGGATCTCTGATTCGGACCTGATAATATCCGGATTTCGGATCTCTGATATCGGATCCAGATTTCGGATATCGGATATCAGATCCGGATATCGGATCTCGGATATCGGATCCGGATTTCGGCTCCTTTCGCTGGATGCGTATTAAGACTAATTAGGACTAGGCTATCACTTAATAAAAGCTTTTATAAACTGCTTTCAGAAAAAGTTTGCATATACACAATTTCCTGTCTAGGATCTGATTTTCGGATCTCGGATCCAAGATCCGGATCTCAGATCTCGCATCCAAGATCCGGATCAAAGATCTCGGATCCAAGTTCCGGATCTCGGATTTCTGACCAAAATCCGGTTCTCGGATCTCGAACCTAGGTCCGAAAAAAAGATCCGGATATCCTAACCTAACCTAACCTAACCTACCTACCTACCTACCTAACCCAACCTAACCTACCTAACCTAACTTTTTTTGACATCACTAGTTAATATTATCCAAAACTAATTACTGTGAGACATATTGCTAATTGCTAGTCCTTGTTCCGTTCACGCAGCCACGTCTTCACTGAGCGAATTGCCTCTTAGTCATCCTCAAAATGCCTTCCACAAATGGCACTCTTCAATGGCGCAAACAAGCGAAATTCTGAGGGCGCTAGGTCAGGGCTGTAGGGTGGATGGGGTAACAGTGTCCAACCCTGTTTCGCGATGTGTTCCGACGTCCTCAAACTGGTGCGAGGGCGAGCGTTATCGTGTTGACGCAAACAATCAAATGGGTTGTTATGGCGTCCAGGTCACTGGAAGCGCTTCTTGAGTTTTTGGGTAATGTGTTCACATATGCATCACATCAATGAGTAGGACACTGAATGTCCCAAAAGAGTGACAAACTTTTTATTTTGTGGAGTGTGCGGATGACGCCATTTCATCAATTGTCGCTTTGTTTCGGGCTCAAAATGGTGCATCTAGGTTTCATCAGCTGTCCTAATCCGGGACAAGAAGAACGTTGCAGCAACTCAGAAGAAATGGTTTTTCTCAGAGCTTTGTGTTCCCCCGTAAGACAGCGCGTAACCCATCGTGAACACGTTTTTGTGTAATCAGGAGCACGGATGATTTCACCTATACTTCCTTTGCTGATTGACAGCTCCCGAGTCGTTGTGCGTCGGTCCTGACGAATGAGCGTATCAGCACGCTGCATCTTGTTTGGTGTGACACCCCGAACCGCCTTCTGATGGCCTCTCCCTCTGTACCCAGCGACTAACCGTACTTTTTCGACTGCTGATGCTCCATAAACTGCACATAAATGATTGTGAATGTTTCCAACCGTTTCTTGCTTCGCAGTGAGGAATTCAATGACGACACGCTGCTTGTAACGTACAGCACTTGTTGTTCCATTGTTGCACGTACGCTATCTGTCGGAAGAAAGGGAAACTTTGCGCGCGCACTCCGAAAACTTCAAAGAATGCATATCTCTTGTTTTCGTACCATTGTTGGGGACAGAAAAAATGTAGGTTAATTCTATGTATCCATATATGATGCTATAACACGAAAATATCATTCTTGTTATTTTATGTTGTCATATCGTGGAAAAAGCAATATTCCATTGTTTTGTCACGGTGATTCCCTGATTCCATTATTTTGACAAATAAAGTGCCAAGTTCACGAAGATAAAACAGTTTTTTAATATAACTACACTTGCCATCTGGCAGATAAATTAATGCAGATTTTGAAAGTACAAACGGTTTCATTCTAATTTAAACGTTTTAAAGTATCGGTTCTATCAGGTCGTTGTACACTGAGTTAGCAAAACTCATGGGATAGTTACTTAATATCTGGTCGGGCCACCTCTGGCCCTGTGGAGTGCAGCAATACGGCGTGGTAGTGAGTCTGCAAGTCCCTGGTACACTCCTGGAGGCACTTGACATCAGATAGTCTGCAGAGCCCAAGATAGTTGATGATCCAGGGCCCGGAGCCTGACTTCAACAGCATCCCAGATATGCTCGATGGGATTCATGTCAGGGCTCCGGGCTGGCCAGCTCAGTCGTTGGACCTCTCCTGCATGCTCCTCGAACCAATCGCGGACGACATTGGAGCGATGTGGTGGAGCATTGTCATCTTGAAAGACTGCTACGTCGTCAGGGTATTGAAATGTCAAAAACGGGTGCAGATGGTCTCCGATGAGTTGACGATTCCGTGGACCATTCAACGTTTGGTCCAGGATAACCAGAGGGCCCATTCCAAACCAGGAAAATGCACCCCAGACCATCACTGACGCCCCACCACCTGTTGGCATGCGGGATCCATCGTTTCGTGAGGTCTGCGCCACACACGGTGCCTCCCATCAGCGTGGTACAGTTGATATCGTGACTCATCTGACCATATGACGTTACGCCACTGTTGCAGAGTCCAGCCAAGGTGGTTGGTGGCAAATGCACGCTGGAGTGTCCGATGACGCTGGGTAAGCATTGGCATGCGTGTAGGGCGACGGCTGCCAAATCCGAGGGCATGCAGATTCCGACGGATTGTCCACCGAGAGAACGATCATTCAGGGCAGCTGGACGCCCGATATGGTGCCTGTTGTGGACTGTGATGCCTTCATACACCCTGGAGATAGTTGAGCGGGGAAAGCCAAATTCCTGCACCACTGCCGAAGTGGAACATCCCATGCGTCGGGCACCTGCTATCATACCCCGTTCAAAAGACGTCAACTCGCGATGACGTGCCATTTCTGATTAATCACTTATCCAAGCTCTTTCCACAAGGTCTAATGGTCCATTCCCAGAATCCGTTACCTTTGTGAATTCGTGAGCCATGCCCATCAATCAATGTGCTTGCTATCCCATGAGTTTTGCTAACTCAGTGTATATGAAATGTCGGATTGCAGAGGTCATCTGTAATGGCCCTCTGGAAAGGACACCTAGACACGTGCTATTCTAAATAACCCCCATTCCAATCCAACATTGTTGCCAACAATTTGGCAGCTTCTCGAGCCCTCTCCGATAGATTCCATTGTCACGGGATTCAATAAACTCCCGGAATGTGTTTTCGACGTCTGCTTGGGTTAGGAAAGTTTTCCTCCGGAGAAAATTGTCCAGGCTCGGGAAAAGATGGTAGTCGGTAGGGGAGAGGTCCGGAGAGTACGCGCGGTGTGAAAGTACAACCCCCCAACATAAGTATGGAATATTCCATGAAAAATTTGGATATCAATGAAAAAATTAAACCAATCACTGCTTTTATGCACTCCAATAATTGTCTCAAAATGGTGAAAGTAAAGAAGCTCTCGATTGAACAGAGAAATACCATTAAAAACCCTCATGGTAAAGTTTTACCTGAAAAAGAAATTGCCAGTAAGGTTAAGTGTTCACAAAGTGCAGTATCAAACATTTTGTTGAAGTTGAAAATGACAGGAAGTGTCAACAACACCTCGCTGCACATCACGTAGAGATGATAGACAATTAATTACAATTGTCAGAAACAACCGTTTCAAGACCACAAGAGAATTGAATGCAGAGTGGAAAAGCTGTGGTGTGGATGCATCTGACCAGACTGTATGGCGACGATTGCGAGAACGTCATTACGTTTCCTGCAAAGCCATTTCTAACCGTTAAGCAGAAAAGAGAGCGTCTTAACTGGGCAAGGCAGTATGAGAAATGGACTGTAGAAGATTGGGAACAAGTTTTGTTCACTGACGAATCTAGGATTTGCCTTGGCTAAGGCGACAATGTTGGTAATAACGTTTGGAGAAAATCATCCGAAAAATTCCATCTTCGTTCATCAAAAAGGTTTCCAGCTGCAGTCCAATGTCAGCAAAAGATGTTGGTACAATGGAAATTTCGACAACTACTGTCAAGGCAGACGTTTATTTGGAGATTTTGGAGCATCTGGTTCTACAGGCAGCAGATGGTCACTTTGGAGATGCTGATTTTGTTTATCAAGACGACAACGCCTCCTGTAACAGAGCACACAAAGTGAACAATTGGTTGCGAGACAAACACATCTCACGTTTACCATGGCCTGCCAATAGTGCGGATCTTATTCCAATTGAAAACGTCTGGGCCCACCTGAAAACATTAGTGCGGCAGAAGAAGCCACAAAACATCACATACCTCCAGAATTATGTGAAAACCTCGTAGCATCGATGCCAAGGCGAATCAAAGCTAAAGGAGGACCGACACAATACTGAAAGTGTATGTTCCATATTTTTGTTACACGGAGCAGTGCATTCCATGTTTATGTTGAGATATTGACATTTGTAGCTTAAAAATTATCTTTTCAATGCTGCAATAACATTTAGAAAATATTCCATACTTATGTTAGGGGGTTGTACCTCATAGCCCAGATCCTGTAGCGCATGTAGCAGAAGGACGCCTTTGCGATGCACAAGTGCAGGTTGTTGCTGACACAGTTTTGTGTGCATACGATGCAGTTCACGACAGTAGGTCGCAGCGGTGATCGTCTCCCCCTGCTTCATGAAGCTGTAATGTACTACACCACGGATATTCCACCAAACAGTAACCATGACCTTCCTGGGGTGCAACGGGGGTTTAGTGAACTGTCGCGGGGGGGGGGGGTTCATCAGCATCGAGCCACTGTGCTGACCGTTTCCTATTGTCGTATAGGAGCCACTTCTCGTCGCAGGTGGAAATGCGATCAAGAATCCCCGCTTCGTCATGGCGCAAAAGCAGTTCCGTACACACCTCCAGCCGACGCTGTTTTTGGTTTTCTGTAAGTTCATGTGGGACCCATTTGTCCTGCTTTTGCATCTTGCCGAGGTCCCGATTAGTTTTTCATGGGTCCTCTTCCACAGATCGCTTCAGATCAGCGTCATTCAACAACACGTTGGGCGGTCTGCCGCGTGGCTGATTTGTCAGGTCCGTCACTCCCGCCCGGAATTTTCGGAACCAACGTTGGAGAGGACGTTCGTTTATGGTGCCTACACCGAATACCTTATTGATGGTTCGAGAGGCGTTGGTTGCAGTACTGTGATTCAACCTGAACTCGTCGTAATGCATTATCAAACGTCACGCTTGGGTTCAAACGCTATTAGATATCATCGCAGACGGACAGACAGACGCACATTTTGAAAACGTAAGTACCTATCGCTTCTCATACGATAGCGAGTACATGTTACAATTAAAGAATGCGAATCGACAAAGGAATTCAATTTTTTTATTGGATAAAACGGGTCTTGTAGATCTTTTGTCAACATCAAGTTTATATTTTCCTTTCTATTGAAATCTTTTAAAATTTATTTCAGAGTATGGCTTAGTCGATGAAGGGTACAATAAATTACACTTTTTTTTATTTTAGTCCATCCTCCTTTCTTGGCCAGGAATTCCATTTTCGCTATTACTTCCGCTTCGGTGCATTGCTTCAAAATTAATCAATCAACTTCAAAATTATTTATTGATGTTGCCGCACTTTTCTCTTCATCCCTCTTTCTTAGAAATTAATTTTTACAAAACAGACATTTGATAAAATAAAAAAAAGAATCAGAGTAAGAACATAGTGTCCTTGATTTGGGGTTATTGCGTAAGTGGTTTTCTAAATTCCGGTTAAGTAAAGTCGTAAACTGGACTTAGAAAGAACGTCGCTGTTACATGTCTGCTAACTTCAGAGTGACAGTAAAATATGGCAACAGAAATGTCAAGCAAACGCAGTGCAATGTTGGTCAAGGGACGCATCAATGTGAAATTGTTCGTTTTCTCCAATGCGGTCAAACGGTTTAAAGAACTTGGTCATGGAGGCGACCCTCCAGGAAGAGAAAAAAAGCGTACTACCAACACGTCCAGGAACCGCAAAATCATCAAAGAGCGAGTTCAGCGAAATCTGAGGGTCTCGATGAGACAAATCGCTCGAGTCAACCGCGAATCGGTGCGGCAACTGAGGAACTCGAGCCCTACAAGCGCGTCCGGCTCCACAGATGCCGCCAACTCAAGCGTCGGGCCGCAGGAGAGAAATGGAAGCGCATCCTCTTCACAGACGAGAAGCTCTTCACTGTGGAGCAGGCACACAGTCACCAAAACGACAGAGTGTGGTCAGCCGAGGCATCGAACGTCGTTCAAATCCGCAGTCCGTGATGGTCTGGGGGAGGATCTACGCCAATGGTCTCGTTTTTGTGGACCAAGGAGTCAAAATAAACCAACAGGTTTACCGAGGCTGTGGTACTTTCGGCAATGCGGATTGGACCTTTCAACAGGACTCTGCATCAGCTCACAGAGCAAAAATGGCGCAGGAATGGTGCAAGAGCCATTTTCCGGATTTCATCACGTCTCAACAGTGGCCGCCCTACTCGCCGGATCTCAATCCGATGGATTATAGCGTATGGTCGATCTTGGAAGCCAGGACCTGTGCTAAAAACCACAACAGTTTGGAGTCGCCGAAGAAGTCCCTGCGCCAAGAATGGGACCGATTGTTGCTCGACGACTTGTATCGCCGCCAAAGGAGCCCACTTTGAAACCGAATGAACATGTTATTACCAAGGGACCATGTTCTATTTAGTAGTTGTCAATTGCTTTACTTTGTACACAACCCTCGTTTCAACAATCCAAATCCACAGAAATCCAACTGGTGACTTAAATGTATATCATGAAAGGGTAGAACGTCAATTCCAATTTCACCATCCACATTCAACATAAATTGATGAACTGTCTGGAGGCTTTTGTCTTTTCCGTACTATGCGGGGATTGGATTGAGGTCATGCTGTATAAATCCTTTTGAAAAACTTTTCTTACATTTCATAGACCACATTTGATGTGACGTCGCTCCATGTGAACTGGCTTTATTGCAATATATGATGTAGACCTAGGCTTCATCCTCATGGAGCCTCCGACAGTTCATCATCCTTTCTGGGACTTATAGGAGGAACTTGAGGATTTTGCTCTTTCTGGCTAGTTAACCCTTCCCGGGGTTATCCTTTTCCATTCATGACATTTACTGCTTTCGAATAAAACACAACAATGAGGATGTAATAACGTCATTCACTTGCTTTCTGTCACGTGCACGCAATAAATTGTTACCAAAGATCGTAATCAACCTTCTGCATGAGTGTATAATCCTCCACTTTGTTTCAATCGGGACGTCCATGTACGCACGCCTGAGTTGTAGATGGGCGCCGCTAGATGTCGGTAATAGGCTTTCTATTCTAAAGCTCTAGATCAGGAAAGTAAGGAAATGCTTTTCCGCGCCATTCGCAGCTCCTGATTGGTAGAACAGGAGTCACGTGAGTTTAAAATTAATCTGAATAAGCAGAACTTCAGGAACCTTCAATCGACTCCTCTCTGAGGGTCAGTAAATTCGTTAAAATATCCGAAGAAAAGTAATAAGAAGCCACGAAGCTTATACAGGTACAGCCGAGCATTGGAAAAAAGTCATGTGGTCCGATGAATCACGCTTCCATTGCTTCAAGCGAATGGCAGTCTGAAAATTTGGCGGCAACTGCAGGAAGGCATAGACCCCACATGCTGAGATTACAGATCATACGCGGTTTGGCATGGACTCTACAAGGTGTTGCAATGCAGGTAGGGTAATCGCAGACCATGCATTCGTCAGAGAGACCTTCAGGTCCTGCAGAGTAGACGGAAACAGATGCCTTCGACGAATGTGTCTTTCCAACATGTCCCAAACATTCTCGATCGGATTCAAATCCGGACTTTGCGCTGGCCACGGCACATGTTGGAACTCGGTGTCATGTTCAGAAAACTACTCCTGAGCAATTCTTCCTCGATAGACAGTAGCATTGTCGTCCATGGAGAACCCCTCACCATTGCAGGATGGACTTGATCTGCAACAATGTTCAGGTAGTCTTTGGCTTTCACCCGACTGTCAAGGAATATCAGTCGACCCTTGCCAGCCTGAACTGTGTTCACATCACATGAGAAGTCAATTGCTTCATGGGGCTGCTGCCAAATTCTCTGCAGGCCGTCGGTGCAAAACAATGTGTAACGTGACTCGTCCGACCACATCACCTTTTTCCAGTCGTCTACTGTCCAGTCACACCGTTCTTTATACCACTGCAGGCGAACTTTCCGGTTTGTTGCTGACACCAGAGGCTTACTCACTGGCATGCGACTTCCCATTCCTATTCGCTTCAACTCTCGGCGCATTGTTCTGGAGGAGATGGGTTGCGATGATTTTTCACTGAAGTGTGCCGTCAGTTGCTCCACCTCCGAACTTCGGTTTTGCCGCACAATCTGTATCAGACGACGTCGGTCCCTGTCTGTGTTGATTGTTTTTGATCCACAATTCTGCCGTTTCGACAACTCTTCTGGATCCCGTTTCCACGCGTTGAACGCCTTGGAGACCTGCCCTTGTGAGATACAGGTCAGTTGTACTGTCCTGGAAATCATAGCTCCAGCTAGACGAGCACCCACAATAACTCAGACAGGTCTGCTGTTTTCTCCATTTTACTCAACTTGAGCAGCTGCAGCTTGTTCCTACCCTGTACCTCACATGACTGCATTCATTTGCGTATTACAATCGTTTCTGACCTGTGACCCCGCTTTACATATCAGTACAGTAATTCATCACAGGTTTCTAATTCATTGGCCAGTGTGTGTATAAAGTTATTTTTAGTAAATATTTTGTTTATAACATGCAGGGTTTTCAACTCAATGCAATGCAATTTTCAGGAAACTTGGCAAAGTACACTAGAGACAACACTCTGTAATCGGAATATAAAAGTATTAAATATTTGATGAAATATAACCATTTTTACTAAATAATGTTTAACTGCGCATGCGCAAGCGTTACCATAATGTATTAGCCAAATGTATAGAGCTACCCTTATAAAAAGCCCAAGCAAATATCGTGAAAATTCAGAAAGATATCGTCTAAAGAAAAATTTGAACTTCAGTTGCATTGGACCGGAAACCAGTATCAACTTCTTCTCCTTACGCTGACATGAAGGCATACAGACTATCAGTGTCTCCACACGCCAATGATTTCAAATAATTGTAATTAAAGGTAACGTCATTCATACCAACTATGTGATAGAACTTAAAACTGCTAAGCGTTTTAGCAGACATATTATAGCCTGATATCATAAAGGTTTATTTTAAACATCTGCAGCGGTACAGCCCGGAGGAAATTGCGGTTCTGAATGCATTGACGAGTTCTGGGTCTTGGACTTCATACCTAAGCCTTAAACACCCTGAGCAGGGTATAAAGAACATCCACATTCTCCGTACTGAAAAACAGCAACAACAAATGGAAAATTTGATAAGAGAGGTAGGAAGAAGAAAACTGTAGATAGGGTAAGAGAAAGGCACAGAAAAGAACTGTAGTAAGGCCTTTGACAAATTAGAAAATAGCTGAAGTGAGAGCGAAATGGTGGAAAAAGTAATGAAGAAATGTTTTCTTTGCTAAAGTTAAAGCCATTAGGAGTTAGGGATTTGAATTTCCAAATGAGATTGATAGGAACCTGACCTGCATTTCTCCAAACCTAATGTTTTGTACGGACCCAGGCCCCAACTTGTGCAGTCGTTATCTCCATTATTCAAGAACACCCACGCCCAAATGTATAATAATTAGTTAGGACCTAGCCGCCCTTCTGTTCGTATTTTTGAACAGGTAGCCGAGATTTTAGATGGTCCGACTTGGTCGGGAAAGTGCACCGGAGTTTAAATATTCTTTGTTGATCACATCAGATTTGCATTCTGCACGTTTACTTTCTTCTAAAAGAATTAATATTTCTGTTCTGCGATTTGTGATTGCTGTTGTTGGGTGTAAATAAGCGAATTGCTCTCTTTGTAAAGGAGGAGGAGGAGGAGGAGGAGGAGGAGGCAAAAGCGTAAAATTTTCCATAAATCAGCGCAATTGCCCGTTTTTGATTTTAATACAAAGAGAAAAGGTAACTTTTCGATCGCTCCAATTTCTTTTTCATTAGGGAGAACGATACAAAAGTTATTGAAGTAAATTACCGACGTTCACAATCAAAGCCCATTTCGTCAATCGATTTTAATGTCGTTCGCCCGTCCCTGTAATGATTTGGAAAGCGGCGAGAAGAGATGGAAAATGGAGAGATTCATTGCTCCGAAGCGGCGAGATCAAATGGAAAGAAATTCGCCATCAAGAACGTACACAGTCATCGCTCATTAATACGGGAGAACCAGTTCTGATTTCTCTCTCATTGGCTTTTCTTTCTGTCGGCTTTCATTCCTAATCAAATGTGCTGCCTCGGATGTAATCGCATGCGACGGAAAGAGCATAAACACGGCGCGCCACTTACAAATACATGACCACGCAACGCAAACTTCTACTCTCAAATGCTGTTTCATATAGCAATAAATTAGAAACATATGATTCAAGCGTGTACGCTATCACACCTGACACTGATGCGCTTGTGACAGCTTGTTGCAGCTTCTCAAGTCCGTATCAAAAATTTGTTTGATATGGCCTGAAACCAGAAATGTCCTCGAAACGATGACCCTGTAGGTGTTTCTTTAGTTTGGGAACCGATGAGAGTCAGATGGGGCTAGTTCAGGAGAGTAGGGGGATAATGAACCAATGGGAAACTCAGTATGAAAATTGGCAGCCACAAAGTACACTGAGTTAGCAAAACTCTTGGGATAGTTACTTAATATCTGGTCGGGCCACCTCTGGCCCCGTGGAGTGCAGCAATACGACGTGGTAGTGAGTCTGCAAGTCCCTGGTACACTTCTGGAGAGTCGAAGAAAGTTGTTGCCCGTTCGTGGGCGGATGATCCAGTGCCCGGAGCCTGACTTCAACAGCATCCCAGATATGCTCGATGGGATTCATGTCACGGCTCCGGGCTGGCCAGCTCTGTCGTTGGACCTCTCCTGCATGCTCCTCGAACCATTCGCGGACGACATTGGAGCAATGTGGTGGAGCATTGTCATCTTGAAAGACTGCTACGTCGTCAGGGTGTTGAAATGTCAAAAACGGGTGCAGATGGTCTCCGATGAGTTGACGATACCGTGGACCATTCAACGTTTGGTCCAGGATAACCAGAGGGCCCATTTCAAACCAGGAAAATGCACCCCAGACCTTCACTGACGCCCCACCATCCTGCACCACCACCTGTTGGTATGCGGGATCCATCGTTTCGTGAGGTCTGCGCCACACACGGTGCCTCCCATCAGCGTGGTACAGTTGATATCGTGACTCATCTGACCATATGACGTTACGCCACTGTTGCAGAGTCCAGCCAAGATGGTTGGTGGCAAATGCACGCCGGAGTGCCCGATGACGCTGGATAAGCATTGGTACCCGTGTAGAGCGACGGCTGCCAAACCAGAGGGCATGCAGATTCCGACGGATTGACACCGAGAGACGTTTCTAGTGCGGCCAGTATTGAACTGGTCTGTGATTTGCGCTCCTGTCTCTCTGAATCATTCGTCCCAGGTGTCTCCGGTCACGATCATTCACGGCAGCTGGACGCTCGGTATGGTGCCTGTTGTGGACTGTGATGCCTTCATCCAGCCATTCCCGATACACCCTGGAGACAGTTGAGCGGGGAAAGCCAAACTCCTGCACCACTGCCAAAATGGAACATCCCATGCGACGTTCAAAAGACGTCAACTCGCGACGACGTGCCATTTCTGATTAATCCCTTATCCAAGCTCTTCCCACAACGTCTAATGGTCCATTCCCAGAATCCGTTACCCCTGTGAATTCGTGAGCCATGCCCATCAATCAATGTGCTTGCTATCCAATGAGTTTTGCTAACCCAGTGTAATTCCTTTGGTCAAGTTCCCACGGCGTTTCGTCTTGATTGCCTCCCTTAGCCGATCCAGCCAATCTCTGTTCAAACATTTCGGCAACCAATTCCCTGAAAGCTTGCGCATGTCGATAATTATGTGGGCTATCTTTGTTGGAGGATATTCGCCGCTCCTCAAGAATCAGCTCATGGATGGTATCGCATATTGCTGGGTCAGTTGCGTCCACCTTAAACGAGTATAGAGAGAATTTAAACGAATAAACTTGAAGAACTGAAGGGTTAAATAGAGAGTGAATTTATTCTTTATATATTTGAACAAATAACAGTTCTATAATTTGTAGGCATTCCCCCATAATGTTAAAGGAAGTGAGCCTTAATTGCTGAAGCACAATGTGTAAGCATCTATTATTTTTTTCATATTCAATTACTAAAGTGTCTCTACGTTATCATCTACTATCGAAGCAAGCGATTAACTACTACTGATTAGCAATAAGTCTCACGTTATTTAGTTTTAGATATACTATTAAGCCTAACAGCAATATGCTCTTGATACAAATAAGCTATGGATAACAATAGGTCTAACAACTCTTAAGGAGTTGATTGATATATTACACGCCATATCTCGGCACTGAAAGTTTCCAAAGGTAACATATAGCATTATTAAAACATGTACGACTAAGTAATTCCAACTACTATTAATTACTCGTTATATTCACTCATAGCACGTTGTTACAAGTTGTTTGATATATTACATGCCATATCTTAGCTTTGAAAGTTCCATCTGGTACCATTAGGGCACCTGCTACTAAACCAATTCCCACTATCATTATTTATTCGTTATATTCACTGAAGACACGTCGTTACGATGTGTTTTATATACATCCTGTGACAATAAAGTTCGGTGAATGAGATAGCATATTGAGAGTGGATTGCTCGCTTACATGAAACAGCAGTTACTATCCATCAAAGTAATGCACTTCCGGGAACGCCTGTACAAGTCCTGGAAACTCCTGGCGTAGTCGTTTTTAGGGATAGCCTTCAGTTGGGTCGTAACATTAAACCACTCATAAACACACTTCAAAGTAGTAGCACTTTCTTTGTAAATTGGTGTCATCATTTCATGAGTCTCTTTCGTTCGCTGATCCATTTTGGGTTTCGACCGCGCGTACTACGTCTTCTCTCTTCAATGTCCTGTTTAAGCACAATAAACACACTCGCAGCGCTGATTCTCTCAAATTTGTTTAAACATGTCTCGACCTGTTTTGGGCAGGATACGACGATGGTGTACTCTTACGACCGTTAGCAATTTGACGTCATTCACCGAACTTTATTATCACAGGTTGTATTACATGCCATAATTTAGCATTGAAAGTTCCAACAGTACCATATGGTATCATGTTGTACTATTAGGGCACGTGCTACTAAACCAATTCCCACTATCATTATGTACTCGTTTTATTCATTCATGACATGTTGTTACGAGTTGTTTGGTATATTATATGCCATATCTTAGCACTTGGTACCATTAAAACGGGTACTACTAAACAATTCACACTTTCATTATTTATGCGTTATATTCATTCATGAGAAATTCCTACACGTACACATGCCACTAGACCAATATCTGCTATCACTAGTTACTCCTCTATATTCGTTCATGAGACGTCGTGACGATTTCTTTGATATATTACATGCCATAACTGGTTATAGGAAATTTTTAAGGGGTTATCATAATGGAACCATTAGAGCACGTACCTATTCCGGCTATCTCACGTTCGTACTTGTTCGTGCTCTGTCCCAGATTAATGGATTGGTGAAAACAGATCTCATGTTTCGAGAAATGTCATCTCGGAATTATGGAGACAGTTCCAAGAGACAGGGACGATATGCAGACGACCCGGGCAAGGTCGCCCTAGGGCTACCTCAAGGTAAGAAGACAGGTATCTTGCTCTAACAGCCAGGCGCCATAGGGAGATGACGGCCACTCAGCTCGCAAACGAGCTCTCGTCTGCTACTTGAACCTCTGTTTCGAGGCATACTGTTTACCGGAGGCTTCATGAGAGAGGGCTGTATGCCAGGAGACCAGCGGTCTGCATCCCACTCACTCCAGGACACAGGAGAGTCCGGCTGACTTGGTGCAGACAACACCAGCCCACGCTACAATCCCTCTAACATCACGGAAGTTGACCACTATGGAGGTGGTGGTGTCATGGTCTGGGGCGGGGGCGCCCCCCCCATCATGTTGGACGGAAGCATAGACCTACACGTTTTTGAGAGAGGCTCTCTGACTGCTCATAAGTACAGGGACGATATCTTAGCACCCTATGTAAGTCTTTTTAGGGGTGCATTTGGTCCCCATTTCATTTTTATGGACGACAATGCTCGTCCACATAGGGCAAGGCTGGTCAACGAATTCCTCGAAGAGGAGGATATTCAAAGGATGGAATGTCCAGCAATATCTCCAGAACTGAACCCGATAAAGCATGTTTGGGGTGCACTGGGCAGGAGAATTGCAGCTCGCCAGGTTTCATCCAGAACCCTCCAGGAGCTACGAACTGCCCTGGTGGAGGAGTGGGGTTCCTTGCCCCAACACCTCCTAAACAGCATGAGGAATCGCTGTGAGAGCTGTATTGCTGTTAGAGGTGACCATACACCCTATTAGCCTCCTAAAAAGACCCTCAATGCAATCTTGTTTTTGACATTCCACAGTTTCATGAGCATGGTTTGAAAGTTATGTTGAATAGTTATTCGAGATAGCTTATTCCATTACCTTACCAAATTGGTGTGGGGCTGCATGAGTGCAGCCGGGACAGGATCGCTTCACTTTTGCAAGGGCACTATTAACCTTGCTGCCTATATAAACATTCTTCAACAGCATCTGCGTCCATCCCGCCAAAAGTCGTTCAATAGAAGACCAAGCATCTTTCAGCAGGACAACGCGAAGCCTCATGCTGCTCGGAACACCAAGGCTTGGCTACAACAGCAGCGTTTCAGGGTGCGTGACTGGCCTGCCTGCAGCCCAGATCTGTCACCCATTGAAAATGTATGGCGCATTTTAAAGCGAAAAGTCAGACAGCGGAAGCCTCGAACACTGCAGCAGTTGCGGGCGTGTATTTCCGAAGAGTGGGACAAAATTCCAGTAGAAACAACGCAAAATTTAGTGTCCAGCATGCCTCAACGACTTCGGAGCGTCATTCGTCGGAAAGGTGACGCCACTCAGTGGTAATGTGCAATTAACGGTACGGTGCACTCATTAAAGTAATTTTCATGTGTTTACAATCAGTTTCGTTGTACTTATCCAAAATTCTTTGGGTCATTTGATAGTTGAATCCACTTGTCTATCAAGTTTGAGAGTATTTTCCCATTCTCGTTTTAGTGATTTGTACGATGGCTTTAGCGTACGAAGTGATGTTGAAGAAGATGGCTTATCCAAGTCTTCACCCGTATCACTTGTCTTCTACTTCTTGAGGGAGTAAATTTTTGGAGCTTCTTAATTCCATTATCAATTAATTTAATTGATTACGAGATTTGGGAGAGTCATGGAAGAAAAGGGGGGGAAGCCCTTGCTGAGGATGGCATGGACGAAATAAATAGAAGCAGCAGATTGAACATAAGAGCATATAAAGTTGTACACGAGAGAGAAAATTCTAATTTGTGGGGCTTCTGGAGGAATCTGAAATTTAATTAAAACTTCTTGCTTGTTCCTTCGTTCCCACTCTCTCTCTCTCTCTCTCTCTCTCTCTCGTCTTGTAATTACGTTGCCAGTGAAGGAATTACAACCCTAATTGTTGGTTCACAAAACCATAATTAGAAATGGAAAAGGTCGTTTCTTATCCGAAGAATCTGCCACATAAAGTTGTTCCTTTTTCGACCGAACTGCGCTCCTCTTTCCTTTTTCTTACGTCTGACTTCATCATGCAAATTTTTATTCTTTTTTTTTCCCGCTCCTCAAACCGCCTTTTATTACACGCGAGTTTCTAAATGAGGGAAGCACAAACAGCCTTGGTAACTACCTTTGGTTACTTTGCCTGCTTTATTATCACCTCTTTTGTACATGTAGCGATGAAAAGAGCGGAAGATGAAGTGGACACTGCCACAGAACGACTTCTACAGTGCCATCATCCTGTTGTTTCTTCGACTTCCACTGTACAAGGTGGGCCCATACAAATAAACTTTGAATAATAAAATCTTGTAAATATTCCAAGAAGAAGCTTTGGCGCAGAAGTCATTTTTAATATGAGAATTTAGAGCAGCTGGCTTTCTTCACAAGTCGATAAATATGGTTCATCGCACGAACCATTTCGAAGGTCAGTTGATATTAGCGAGATATACATCGAACATGTCGGAACGTCCCATGGTATGCAGATGAAAAATCATTGTACGAGGATTGAATGGCAGCTTTGGATCCTCTTCTGCAGCACGATAACGCCACACATAAGAGGGGGTTGCAGCGCCTACAGTTCAAAGATGAAAAACTGCAGTTCAAAAATAAAAGACTTTGCACCTTGCGACTTTCACCACTTCCCAAAGAGGAAAGAGCACCTTAAGGGGCGTGAGTTGCGTTCTGACGACGAGGTGAAACCTGCCGTTCGGTCTTGGTGTCGACAACAACCCCGGAATTCCCCTCCGACGTGTTCACCCGACTAGTCACGCGTTGGTACAATGCGTGGAAAGGGATGGGGACTATGTCGAAAAGTGAATAGTGCATTACATAGAGGAGAAATGTGAGTATCAGATACAAAAAGGATTTTGAAAATCGGTTAAAAAATAAAAAAGTTACAGCCATGGAGGCATTACTTTTCAGCCCACCCTCGTATATCATTAAAACCTGACAGCATCAGACGTGTAGTAGCATCCGTTAACACAGCAATTGTCGCTGTCATGGGCCGGACAAGTAACATGTCGGACCTCCAAAAGGGGATGATCATTGGCTATCGGGCCAAGGGGGGGCAGTATTTCAGAAACGGCCATCTTTGTCAACTGCTCTAGGGGTGTACCGCGACTGAACGAACCAGACAGTTTCGAGCAACCGAAGAGGTAACTGTGGGGCCCCACGGCGTGCCACTGTTGAGCAACTGACACAGCAAATGAACAGTGGGGCCACGAGGCGTGTCAGCACCAAGACAGTGCAACGATCCCTCTTGAGGTTGGGGCTCCGGAGCAGGCGTAGGGTAACAGCACCCAAGTTGACGCCTGTGCATTTGCAATGGACTATCGCCATTGGACCTCGGCCGAGTGGCAAAGGGTTGCTTTCTCTGACGAGTCGCGGTTTCTGGTGAACAGAGTGGACGTACGATGGAGAAATCGCCGGGAAGCATCTGAGAACAGGCATCCCGACACCGTCGTTGCCAGACGATAGGCTAGTGGGGGAGGTGTGACTGTTTGGGGGATGTTATCGTGATATGTTCTGAGTCCACTGATACCTGGAGGGTACACTGAATGCTGTTCGTTACCTGACGGTCGTCGCAGACCAGGTACACCCCTTCCTGTCGACAGTGTTTCCTCAGCGTGACGGCACCTTTCAACAGGACAATGCTCCCCGCCATACTGCCAAAATTGTCCACGACTAGTTCGATGAGCATGAGGATGAATTCAAGATAATCCCATGGCCACCAAACTCTCCTGACCTCAACCCCATAGAACATATGTGGGACCATCTCGATCGCCATGTACGCAAACTGGACCCTCCACCACGCTCGGTGATGGAATTACGGGATGCACTGATCGCCGAATGGTCCCAGATACCTACAACCACCTTCCGAGGATTTATTGACTCTCTGCCGCCAAAGGTGGATATTTCGGATACTAGCAGGTGGTCATATGAAAGAAGAGTTAATAAGTGAGAAGGTCGAATTTCATTCAGTGGTACCTCTTATAATAAGTTATCATTATGGTACCGCTGGAAATTTTCAATGCTGAATTACAACTTGTAATAGATCAAACAACTTGGAAGGACATGTCATGAAGGAATATATAAAAGTAGTTAGTAAGTTCGGACATGGTAGAATTTTACTTACAAGGGGATCGCGCTCTTGTGCAGAACGCCCGAAATCCGCGACCGAACTGTCCAAGACACTTATGGCAGAATGGCGAACATTACCTGTCGAAACGTATGAAAAACTTGTGGAACGTATGCCCCAGAGAGTAGAAGCTGTAATAGCAGCAAAAGGTGGACCAACAAGATACGTAGAGAAGGTTATTGGTTATTGTTTGCTCGACCAATCCACCGCTGTGATTTCTTTTTAAGGGGATGTGTAAAGGACAAGGTCTTCACCCTATCCCTTTCCCGTGACCTAGACGAGCTGAAAGAACGCATTACGGTAGCGATACGTGGGATTGATGGAGACACGTTAATGCGGTTTTGGGACGAATTCGACTACAGTGGGGCATATTGAACATCTTTAACCATAGAGATAGATGTTAGGAGAGGTGGAAACTCATAACTTTTTCTTCTCTGACAAGATGGCGATACTAATGGGCTGATCACGTGACTCGATACAACGCCACTAAACAGGTGGCCAAACAGTTGCCGTTGCTCGAACATGGGGATGCAGCGATCGATCTGCCCGTCGCTTCAAACTGACTGCTGTTCACTGTAGGAAGGCCTTGTCGCATTCAAAAATTACATTTGTTGTGATAGAATGATCTAGCCCATGAAGTATTTAATATAAACATTTTTTAGCGTTAAAATGTTTTCGCTGTTATAGACTTGGAGATGAATTCAGTAGTTTCCCTATACCATGGTCTGTGCACTCGCGCGAATTCCATTGTTGGAGGCTAACAATTGAACTTTTGTATTTACTGAGGAGTCGATTTTTGCCTCCTCTATTGCATGACTTTGGCTACAGCCCAAACTTAACAATGTACTTTAAGCTTAACAGTGTTCAGCAACAAGTAGCTGACAGTTTTGATAGGTTGTACGATCGTTAAAATACATTTTTAAGTTTGGGCTGTAGCCAAATTCAAGCAATAGAGGGGACAAAAATCGATTCTTCAGTAAAAACAGCAGTCCTATTGTTGACTCCAACAATGGAATTCGCGCGAGTGCACAGACCAGAGCATTAAAAGACCATGCCTATACTAAACCATAGCCTAATAATAACAGTTATTATTAGGCTATGATTAAACTACAGTGGGATCTGCTAATCTGGCTCTGTGCTAAACGCAGCGCCGCCCTGGTGATCCCACGAACTGGGCGGACTTGTGATAAGATTCCACCTCTCTAACATCTACACTATATGATCACAAATATCCGGACACATGCACGTTTGCGCTCT
>JAHWFO010079539.1:0-12080 GCA_023313115.1 Rhysida immarginata | reverse complement strand
CATGCAGACTGCTTTGTGTAATGGTGATGGGTGTTGTTTAGAGTGAAAGAATTCTCTGAGTGACTGAGTCTGTTTCTGGTGTAGATCTGTTATGTCAATAAGACCTCTGTCTCCCTCTGAACGATGCAGGCTGAGTCTTTCGCTAGCTGTGTGTGGATGGTGCTTTGTGTGCTTTGTAAGCAGTTTACGTTGTTTCCTTTCAAGTCCCTCAAGATCTGTGTGTGTCCACTGTATGACTCCAAAGGAGTAGTAGAGTATTGGCGTGGCATAAGCATTGATGGCCTTGATTAAATTTCTGGAATTTAAATGCGTTTTAAGTATTGTCTCTAGCCTATGAAGATATTGTTTAGTGAGTGTATTCTTTATGTGTTTGTGCTCCAGAAGCTTGGCTTGCTTAAATCCTAGATATTTGTAAAATTCGTAATTTTCCATAGCAGCAATGTTATTATTATTATTATTATTATTATTATTATTATTATTATTATTATTATTATTATTATTACTTTTAATACCAGAACTATTCTCTAGCATCTGAGATCTCCGCTCTCAAACGAAATAACGAAGGATTGCAGACTCTGCTTAATGATCAATCTTCTCAACTGAAGCAAACAGTTGCCAAACCTTCAGCCTTAGAAATTCAACATGTACGAATAACCCAAAACATCTTGTCACTCCCTCAGAATTATTTGAACTCCTCGTTCTCTCATCCTATTGTTGAAAACTCGTGGAATAACGCTGAGCATCAAGATATGGTGGAGGAGAGTAGTAAAAAATGCCCATTAATTCCATTTAATCCAATAACTCAAGATATATCATTACCTACACCTTTCTGTAATGCTGTCAATTTTGGTAATCCATCTGCTAAAGTTCGAGCTGGTTCAATGAACCGACAAATTTCTAATAATCAACCCAGTGCGGAAGTTTTACCAGCAATACTGTTGGGAAACAACTTGCACATTATAATAAAAGTTTTGAAACGACAGAAGATTTGCCTGAAAAGTACGCTGCTATTCAAGGTTCTGGGACTAGCCTCACTCTCCAATCGGCACAGCGGAGTGTTTCTTACCACAAACTTTTTATCACACGCTTGATGCCTGACACTACTGAGGAGAATGTGTTGAAGCACATTTCCTCTTTTTCTCCTTCAAAAGTTGTTTGCCACAAACTGAGGTTGATAAATTTTATCTATCAACAAACTGGCCTGGTGGAGTTTTAGTTCTTCCTTTCAAGGGTCGGCTTCACCCCAAAGTTTTGTATAATCCGTTGCCTGTAACAAATGGGAAATCGATGTCTTTGGCTGGCAATATGAACAAGATGACAAAATCAGTTGTACATGAATATAAGGCTAAGGGTGCATCTCTTTTGTCAGATGGTGCTGAGGTGGATTCGGTGTCCCTAACTAATCCTCAGTGCTCAGATCAAATTACGCCTACTTCAGCATCAGAGGGCTCAGTTGACTAGTGGGTAACTAATTCTAGTAATATGGAGATTTACTATCAGAATTGCAGGGGCCTTGGTACGAAGCTTTCTACTTTGTACCAGTCAGTTTTGTTGGAAGATAATTCTATTATTGCTCTCAGTGAAACCTTGTTCGTCTCAGATATTGCCTCTTCTTCTGCGTTTGATTCGCGATACGCTATTTTCCGCATGGACAGAACATTTGCCTCCTCCGGTGTGGGGGTTGCTCTTGCGATTAAAAACGATGTGTGTAGTCTCCCCATCTCTAGTTCAATTACTGAAATTGATAATGGTTGGTGCAAAGTTATTAGTCAGGATGGAGGTTCACTTATGATCGGCTGTCTTTATTTTCATCCTGGTCTTAGTGCTGATGGCATTAGGAGTGTGTATGGTGCTCTCATTGATATGATTTTAAAGTTTAAAGGTTCAGTTCTTCTTGTAGGAGATTTCAATATCAACTTAGCTTCAGGCGGTCATTACGGCCACTTAAAACACTCTCTAATTCGTTATCTTTTAGCTGTTTGTGGACTTCAGTTGTTGCTGCCCTTTGAACAGAATCCTGACGTTATGCTTGCTGCTGTTGCCGCAAATATTCATGCATCTATTACTACTCTAACAGAAGAAAATTGTCTTGTGCCGCCTGACAGCCGGTATCTGATGCGTGGGGATTTGTTGATGACGGAAATAATAGATTTGTGGTATTTAGAAGTGGGGTTGGATGGGAGGGTGACAAAATTGTTAGCGGCGTAGAAATCGTTAACTTTATCAATGAACGTAGAACGGTAAATGATAACCGACACGTTACCTTTATCGGCCTTGACGACGAGGGCATCGGAATCTTGTAACTTCGTCTGCAAGGTGGTAGAGGCAGCAGCATCAGTGAGTAGTTCCCGAGGTGGTCTAGACGCAGACGCTTCTTTGAAGGACTTGTGTATCAGATGTCCGGCGATGGCTCGCGCTGGAGGACGGTCAGTCTGGGGTAGTAGGTTGACGGCGTGCTCGACCTCTGAGATGACATCGTGTAAGTCGGATCGTGTTGGCTTCCTATAGACAACGTGCTTGAGGCCTTTGTGGAGGAGTCGCTGTTCGTTGTCGGACAGCTAGATTGATGTTAGGTTAACGACATTGTCGTGAAAACAAAATCACCTTTAGGAGGATGTGGGCTTGTTGGAGGCGGGCGTCGGAGGTCGTCTAGCTTCTTGCACAGGGTTAAGAACTTATGTTCTTTGAAGGATTGCAGCCTAACTTCATCATCCTCGAAAAGAGGCATCAGAACACCAGGCGGTATGATGGATGAAATGTGGAGGTGCGGGCGGAATATCTCTTGGTTGAGACGATGCTTCTTGTAAACTAAGGTGGTGGTAGCACGGCTTACCCAAGTTCTTACGGCGGCGGCCCTTTCAGCTTGGGCGGCGGTAGACCTGTTCCGGACGATGACGTGGGCATACTTGAGTTCTAGGCGCTCTCGGATACACATGCGGTTGAACCAGATGTTCTGGATGGTGGAGGCTAGCTTCCTCTTGATGTGGAACATCTTAGAGATGAGTGGAGTCATATCGGTGGAAGGATGGATCATAATACTTCCCATCTCCAATAAGGACTTAATTTTGTATTCATGCACCTCTTTTTAAAGGTGAACAAGTTACTGTTTCCATGTACGTTGCCCGTGACGGTAAACCTTAAAACACCGAACTTTTATATAATGTGGCAAAATATTTTTGTGACTTTTACACCCGGACTTAGACATTTAGACTCACAAGACTGGGGTAACCTTCGTCTATCATCGTTCTTCCAGCAATCCGACTCGCGTGTAGCCACCCTGACTATCCGTGGGCAAACTTTGTGAAGTTAATCAAAACCTTAGCCTTCGAAAAATCTGTTTAACAGTCATTGGCGGTTGCTGCACCACGGATTTATCACTCTCCAGCGCCTCCATCTATGGACAGTGGTCGGATCTGCTGGTTGCCTGGTCTGTGGGGTCCTGTGTTTTATGAATGCCCGTTTGCTGAATCCATCTGGGATCGACTAAAACAACATTTTCGTCTGGAAGAGTTTTCTTTCAGTGTGTGCGATTTTTGATGGATGACTCCACCGGCGCTGTTTTAAAGTTGGATCTAGCTACTTCCATCGCATTTTTGAACCGAGAGCTGTGGTTGGCCAGGAACAACAGGTTTAATGGAGTGAATTCATCAACTACAGCGGCAACGACAACAGCCCCAGCTCCAACAGCGACAGCGACCGGCTTTCCGAGGCGCAGAACGGATCATTGGACCCAGAGGATCGTGCGGCTCGAAAAGCATCCGTCCAGCCTGAAGTATGTCTCGTCTTCAATAATCCAGGATTGCTGCTGAGGACTATGGCATCTAAGAGCAGCCAAGTGCTTAGATGTAATGATTTAACTGGAAATAACTATTTGGCCTCGCCTACTTCTCTTGCTTTATCTTCTTAGCCCCATCAGAAGGAAGAAATACAGCCGACCGTAATCGCAGACGAAACCTGCCCATCTCGGCATGGAGCTTTCAAAGGACCACCGACGGTTCGCCATCTCTCGACTTCGGACCAGGCCTCCCAAAGTGACCAGGCGTTCACGTATCTTCCCTTTGCTAAAGATAGACGAGTGTCCTTCATCGAATACACTACAGGCAACGATCTCTTTGCAACTTCTACTGTAGCTAACACTGACCTCCTTGTTACGCGGGCCCGTACGCGGGGTAGGATTAGTGCGCGAAGTTTGTTGATTGATTTTGCTGGTCGCAGTAAGTGGATTCATCAATAGCTCCTATTAAGTTAAGCAATAGTACTTTTAAACGCCTACTGATACTTGGATTTCGCTAGTAACTGAATAAAAATGATTGACATTCTAATATCTATATTTGTTTCCGAACAATTCAGGTCGACTCCCTGTGACTACAGCCACCCTTGTACCGAAAGCAAGCGACTTGAGCTTTTACACGGAGCTTGGTTTTGTATCACCGACTGCTGATACCCGATTTAGACATTCCGAATTCCTTCACTCAGGAAAAGGAATTATACAAGATTGAATTTATTTATGCATCTGAACTTTAAATTGTTTGATTTCTCAATATTACTAATTTGATTTGTAATCATCTATATTCAATTTTCTTCGATATTCAATTATTTCACATTCAAGAAAGTTTTCATGCTCTTATTTGCTCACGTGTTGATTACCGCTAATTGCAACATTTCGTCGTCTAACTTCCTACGTGGTCTTTGTGTAACACTAAATGAACTTAACAACGGATCGGAACTAAGGATGAGTCTGTGAAACAGATCTTCGTTAATTTTTCCGTTCTAATTTTTCTGATGTGGTGAAGACGATATCGCCTAATGTCATTATTTTTCGTTTCTTGAGCCTCTTCAGTAGTTCAACAATAGGAAGAAATGCTTCTTTTACAATAATTGGACCATGGGTTAATATGAATCAAATTTCATCAAGTTATTAAATTAAATTAGATTTCTTTGTAATTGCATTGAAGATACCCAAAATACGCTATGAATGCACGGCGTAAAAATGATTGGTTTCCGTGTTCTTCAGGGAGTTTCAAAGTCAGTAAGAGTTCATGTCCAACGAACGTTTCTTTCATGTAACGGGCTTCAGAGAATCAGTGATAGAATTTCAGCAAGATTTTTCACATCATTACAGAAAACTGTGCATTCGAGCAGTATCAGTATTAACTAAATTATCGGAAGCATTAAAAGAACTACTGTAAAGTGGGAATATAATCACAACAGAGGTTGAACACAACAGTCAACTTTTGAACGTTCATTGGGATGTTGTCGCGCTTGTACAATAGCGGAAGCTGATGCTCATACCACCTCATCCGCTACTGACTGCTGGCGCAGTTTTGGAATCAAAAATTTAGCATTGGAACAGTTAGAGCTTCGCTTCCCACTAACGTTCTTCCTGCTAGCACCTTCAGGGGCAGGTAGTGGCAGATAAATAAACTTTCATTATATTTAAAAATCATTAAGGAACAATAATATCATGAACACATTCCGTCCTAAGTTGTCCTCCATAACGAATCTTCACTAATTACCTAATTCATAAAAAAATGCATATAATAGCAGATAGGGCCCTGAGAAAACAAAAGATAACTTTCTAATACCTTTAATCGCACCAAATGATACTATTAAGATAAGACCTTCATTATAAATCACAGAACAGTTATATTTTCAAAGAATTTCTCTGGACAAAGCCCGAAATATGAAGAATTTATAACATTAAAATCGCATTATTGAAAAGATGTTTGAAAGCGTGTATCTTTAATTTGCGTGATGAATCAGTTGAAATTCCCAGCCTAAAACTTGACTTAATGTGATAAGAATATCATATCACCAAAAAAAGTTGAAATTGTCAGATTCGTTCGCGTATCAGATCCTAAACCACTGTGCACCGTGGAAATGGAAAATATCGCTATAAAAATGTCCTATGGGCATAGGTTAGATAGAGTACGGTTCTTTTTTTCGCAAGCCAGGACTAGCGATTTCTTGCTGAGTTCTCATTCTCATTGGAACAGTTATATTATGCCATGCAAAGCCAAGGACGCTTATCTTCAAAAAATGAACAATTTCCACTAAGGGTCATTTCTTACCCCAACCTGCAAAAAGTTTACATTAACATACGATACAATCTATTTAATCGGAATTCAATGCAAAGGCAAATTTCTGTGATTTAGTCAGGTCTAGTCGAGGCGTGGATCAAACCGGTTGTTAATTGCGTGCAGGATGTTTACAGACGAGGCGCTGTGGAAACAAAGGCTCATCCATCACTCAATAAAAAAAGATTTATGGACCTAATTCTCTATCATGAATCCAGTAGCGATGAAAATTAGTTTCTTGCTAAAATATTTTTATAAATCTTTTATTTCCCAATTTTAAACATATGACGGATGGGCCGTTTTTCCTCGCAAGCTCTCAAATGATCGCAGCGGTTTAGTAAATTTGTTGCATCCGCTCTATTTATTACAAAACTATGCGGAAGGTATCAATGAATAGAAAAAATTCATAAAATCTACTGACAACACAAAAATTTATTATACGTATACTAGCCCTACAATATGACGGATGTAGAAGAAATGAATGACGAGACGCAAGAACTGTGGAAAAAAATAAAAATTAAAAATTGAACGCAGGATGTATTGCTATTGCATGACACATCTCTCCCATATTGAATTAAAATTAAACAAAGGGTGGTAAGACCCTGAAAAAACTGACGTTTCAGACAGAGGTCATCCTTTGTCAAAGCAAAAGCTTACGTTTCGATTAAGACCCTACCAACATCACTTGCACACATTGCTTTGACAAAGGGTAGCCTCTACCCAAAACGTCAGCTTTTTTCAGGGTCTTACCACTCTTTATTCAATTTTTAATTAGCATTCAATATGAGAGAGATGTGTCACACCGTAGCCATACAATACCACAACGATGGTTTCAAAGACAGCAACTATTTGCAGTCCTACCTCGGGTAGATTTTGTGGTACAGGCGGAACTTAACAGATCATTTTTATACATGCCTAGAAAAAATTAACGGGGAGCAAGTTCAGGTGAACTGAGCGAGAAAAAGCAAAATGCCAGGTGATATCACGGACGATTCCAGTATGTTGCATGTTATTGGAATAAATAGTTCCTCGAGTCTTTCTTCTTATTGTGGCAATAGAATCTGATCTTATCTTAGTAGGCCAACACAACATCAAATAATTACAGTAAAGAAAAGAGAAGGATATATTCTGCGACTTGGACTCGTACCAGAAACCACGACTTTAGCATTCGCTGCTCTGAGTAATGGAGTTTTTCTTCACTTCGCATGACTGCGTCTTTTCATGAATTTAATTGGTAGTTTAATATTAAGTAAGATTCCCAAATTCCAAGTCGGGAGCCTGCCGATCTGGCATGTATCTTCACGATAGTCTCTACGGACACAGTATAAGAGCTTGGAGTTTCAATGTTTCCGATAGCTCAGTTGGTTAGAGCAACGATAGCAAAAGTGTTAGAACCCGGTTTGAGTCCAAGTCGCGGAATCTTTCCTCCCCTTCTACTCAGCCATTATGAAACATTTAAAAAATTTTTTTTCATTTTTCCTCAAAACTCTTTGAGCATCATTACACTTAATCCTCCTGGGAAAGAAATAAAACTGAAATCATTCAAATCGAATAAAGCTTAAATCCACATATACCCCTGTTTCTAAAGTTAGTTACCCAACGTTACACACAATTTGGGGTCTCCAAAAAGTCTAGCACTAAGATGTATATCACACAGATAGCAAGTGGATCGTGGGCTTTCCAATTCCGACCTCAAAAGTGACCTTCAAGAACTTGTAGACCACCCCAAAACAAACAGTACCTTTGTCCGGTTATGGGGGAGAGAATTACGATAATGAATGCACATGACCAAAAACTAGTGCTCTTTACTGATGAGGCAACATGTACCAGAGAAGGGGTGTTCAAAGTACATAATGCACATTTATGGTCCGAAGACAATCCGCAAGACATGAATTGCAACGTATTTCAGTGTTCATGCAAATCAGCATCGGTCAGTATCAACATCTGTGCTGGTATTGTTGATGTACTGTTTGGCCCGTACATTCTGCCCGTTCACCTCAGTGGACATAACTACCTTCATTCAATCGTTGATGTGCTGCCCGAGCTCCAGGAATATGTACCACTAGATATTCTGAGACGGATTTGGTTCCAACATGATGGGACGCTCGCACGCTTCACCCGTGTTGTTTGTGATCATCCTAATGACAATTCGATAATTTTGGATGGGTAGAGGTGGACCAGTTGCACGGCTTCCCAGGTCACTGGAGCTTAATTCCCTTGACTTCTTCTTGTGGGGTCACATGAAGGCACTCGTCAAATGCACACCTATCAACGCCAGGACTCTTTGGCAACATACGGGGGCCAATGTTGGGACGACGCAATGCATGTATCGACATGCTGGTGGACAATTTGAGCAGCTTTTTGTAAGCGTTGTTTTCACGTGTCAATAAACTAATAGATATTACGTTGTGTTTTTTCATTTGCACGATACGTCACTCCTTTCCCCCATAGCCGGATAATGGTAGGGTTCCGACTCCCCATACTGTGGTAAAAATTGTTTGTTTTAGTGTCCCCTAATTGTGTGTAACGTTTGGTAACTACCTTTAAAATCACCATGCATATTTCTCAGAAGGCAATTCTTGTTTCCTGTATTGTCATTCATACAAGTTTGCCTATTATTCAAGCTTTCAAAACCATACAACCTGAGATATTCAGCTTAATTTGATAATTACCCATTATCCTTGGCCTTCTCTTATATTTCCTATCCAATGACCAGCATTTAATTGTTTAGTCGGTCGGTCGCTCATCGCTCATTAGTTCTATATGCTCAAGCCATCTCAAAGCAGAATTGAAGATTTCATCCATACCATTTCTCTTTACTCCACCCATGTAACGCTAATAGTCATTATCGGTATTGAGAAAACGTACATTATCATTCGAAAAACGATCTAGAAAAGAGTCAAGAAATTCATGATCACACTTCATAGTGCAAGGAGGAGGAGGAAGATAAATATTCAACAATGCTTCTTTTCTGAGGAGGAAGATAAATATTCAACAATGCTTCCATACTGTAGCTAAAATAACAGTAAATCTCACATTGGTTTCTGCATGTAATTTTTCTTAACAAAGGTGAGAAGTTTTCACATGAAAAACAACTTAATGACTGCCTCCGAATGTGTGCGCAGATATTTTTCAGATATTCTGTCCTGCTAATTTCTGAACGTCCAACGCGCATCGAAAGGCGTTTCCTACACGCCAAAGAATTAGATATACTGTATCTGTGAAACATGTTTTAATTTCAAACATAAGATAGTAAATAAACTGAAGAAAAATCTTCAAACAAATCGAAATGACAAATTGAAAAGGGAAGGGAAAATTCCGCTACCTGATTTCGAACCGGGGCGGGGACCATGCTTATCGCATAGGAATTTTTCTTTGCATGGTCCCGCCCCGGTTCGAATCCAGGTCGTGGGAATTTTTTCTTCTCTTTTCAATTTGTCATTTTATATTTTAATTTCCCCTGAGTGGATGTCCCCTTACCGTGGGTCAGGAGTTTGGGTGCTTCAGGGATCTGTGAGCTATACTGGTTGTAGTACTGCTACTTTAGGGTCACCCTTACCAGAAAGATCATGGTGGAGAAGTGAGACGAAGAGTATCCAAACAAACATATATCTTATGATGTCCACGACTGAGAGAATTCATACTGCAACGGGTGTGGCGTTCGGGAGTTAGGCAGAGGCTCTCGTTCGAAAAATAATCGACAGTCTGCCGGCTGTTATCTCAGAGCAATGCCTCCGAGAAGCCCCACCAGTGCACTCGCTATGCGCTTGGGGAAACGGTCGGGCGCATGCCTTTACCCAGGAGGAGAAACGGGTAAAGCGACAACGGGATCGGGTGCTGTAATTCGGCACTTGGAACGTATTCTCCATGACAGGAAAGGAATCAGAGTTAGTGGAGGAAGCCAAACGGTATCGACTGGATATCATAAGTATTACCTCTACGAAACGTCCGGGTTCTGGAACTGTGGATTTAGAAGGAGGGTGGAAGCTTTTCTACTCTGGTGTCGACCCTGATATGACTGCCCAGGCGGGAGTTGGGATACTCACAAGTCCCCGGCTGGCAGATTATGTTGCAGATTGGACCCCCTTAGGTGGAAGACTGTGTCTCCTGAGGCTTCAGATAGGGAAACGGTCTCTCTCTCTATTCGTTGCATATGCTCCGAAAGCAGTCACAGGGGCTGATGACCAAACGTGGAAAGGCGTGATTGGGAGGAATGATGACCCCGATTTAAATGCGAATGGGGGGTGATTGTTGGATTTCTGTTGCAACAATAGACTTTCCATCACAAACACCTTCTTCCAGCACAGGGATGTCCATAAGTATACTCTGTACAGGTATGCAATGGATCAGAAGTCAATGATTGATTTTGTAATCGTTTCAGCCGATTTATTCCGATCAGTGTTGGATATTCGTGTGAGAAGAGGGGCAGAACTATCAACTGATCACCACCTTGTTGTCTGCACTTTGCGGTTCTCTGAACCCATGCCAACCATGCGAAATACTAGGTTTAGACAAACTTGGCGCATCAAACGGGAGGCATTGGAGGATAGAGCTGTGAGGAAGACCTTTGCAGATAACATATCTTCAAGTTTCAAAGAACCACCCAGTGATCGTGGTACTGTTGAAGAGGAGTAGCAGTTGTTTAAAACTGCTGTGATTACTTCGGCTGCATTGTTCTGTGGTCGTAAGCAGCTGAGTGTGGCGCAGGGCGGTGAGAAAAGGACTGCATGGTGGAACAGTGAAGTCCAAGAAGCTGTCAAGGCAAAGAAGGCAGCCTATTTGCTATGGCTTGCAAATAAGTCAACTTCGAGTCGAGCGCGGTACACAGAGGCGCGAAAAGCAGCAGCAAAGACAGTATCAACAGCTAAAGCCAAGGCCTGGGAGAAGTTCGGGGAGAAATTGGAGGCAGACTATGGTTCGGCAAACATGGTATTCTGGCAGATCGTACGCCGCCTCCGTGGAAAGAAGTCTCTTTCATCACAAACTATTAAGAGTTCAGATGGGAGGCTTCTGAAAACGGAGGAGAGCGTGTTGCATAGGTGGAAGGAATACTTTGCATCTCTTCTTAATCCGGTGACAGCAACAACTGAGGCACATGAGGTGCACCTTGGAGCGGAGAATAGTATCACTGAAGCAGAAGTCAGATGGGCAATTAAGTCGCTGAAGACTGGCAAAGCTGCAGGTGATGATGAAATCCGGTCCGAGATGTTAAAGGCCTTAAATCCGGTATCCTGTGGCTGACTCGAGTGTGTCAGGTTGCTTGGATATCTGGACAGGTCCATAAGCAATGGCAGACAGGAATTGTGATCCCTATCTTCAAAAAGGGAGATCAGAGAGATTGCAACAACTATCGAGGCATCTCTTTGCTCAGCATTCCTGGGAAAGTGTACGCTAAGTATCTGGAGAAGAGAAATAGTCGACTCCAAACTGTCAGGGGAGCAGTGTGGTCTCCGATCTGGCCGAAGCATGACGGATCACATCTTTGCTCTAAGGTAAATCTGTGAGAAATCCTGGGAGTATGCAAAAGAGGTCTACGCTTGCTTTGTAGACCTCGATAAAGCATATGACAGAGTTCCTCGGGAGAATCTCTGGCAAGTGATGCAAGAGTATAGACTGGATGGGCAATTACTGGTTGCTATCATGTCTCTGTAAGAAAGCTCTGAGATGTGTGTCCGGATAAGTAGCATTAAGTCAAAGACCGTTCACCGTGGGTGTTGGACTCCGCCAAGGGTGCGTACTGTCGCCCCTCTTGTTCATTATCTTTATGGACTGGATAGACAGGGGCAGCCGAGGCGATGAGGGTGTTTGTGTGGGTGACTGCCTGGTGGAGAAGTTGCTCTTTGCTGACGACCTTGTCCTCCTTGGATCATCTCGCACAAACCTTCAGCATGCACTAGACCGGTTTGCAGCCAAATGTGAAGAAGCTGGGATGAAGATCAGTGTGGCTAAAACCGAGGTTCTGGTCCTTTCAAGACAGCCTGCTCAGTGCGCTCTCCATGTTAG
>JAHWFO010079527.1:0-12476 GCA_023313115.1 Rhysida immarginata | reverse complement strand
TTAATCATTGCATCATCATTTTGTGCTCATTGTTATTGGTGTATTGCGCGTTGATACCATTGTTGATACCTATTGTTGTACAAACTTTGCCTTGCATTGTTGGTTATGAGATAATTCCCATTATTATGCCTTGCCATAACCATGAATATTGATTTTTATCTATATTTATTATTTTTCCGAAGTCTGAGGTAGACAGTGACCTTCCTCATGCTTTGCATGTCAAGTATGCAAAACTTCATCAAGATCAGAATAATACTGTTGATTTGTATAAAAAACAAACAAACAAACATCCTTCTTTATATATATAGAAAGACTAACAAAGGTACCCGGCGTTGCCCGGGATAATTACACTTGCTGGTATACAGAACAATCTCAAAAAATTAAATTAAATTTTGTAATATCTTAAAAATAAACACATGAAAATGCTTAGAATTAATACAGTAAGAATTCTTAATGAAAATTCGAAAAAAAAAATTTTACAGGCTCACAATGATGCGTAAGAACTCTCTTTTCTAAGAAAAGCCTGAATGTCAGGAATTCTATACATTGTTACAAATAGAAACTTATCTACATTGCATCATCATTCTGTGCTCATTTTTATTAGTGAATTGCGCGTTAATACCATTTTTGATGCGAACACGATGGGCCTATTGTTGCACAAAGTTTGCCTTGCATTGTTGATTATGAGATATACACTATATAATCAAAAACATCCGGACACCCCTCACAGATCATCGATTGGCCCAATGTCACATGATAATGACTTGCACAGGATTTAAATAGCTTCCCACACCTTCAGACACAACTCTGCTTGGACATTGGCAAGAATGGGTCGTTCGGCAGAGCTCAGTGAGTTCCAACGTGGAACCATCGTTGGATGTCACCTATGCGGCAAGTCCGTGCGTGACATTTCCATCCTTCTTCAGATACCCAAGTCAACAGTAGGCGATGTCATTATGAAATGGAGGACCCGGGGATCAACAACAGTTCAACAACGAACCGGTAGACCCAAGAAACTAACAGACAGAGACCGTCGAGTGCTTCGTCTGTCACCCGCAGCAACCGGAAGTCCTTGGCGGAAAAAATTGCCACAGAGTTTCGAAACGCCTCTGCAAATGATGCCAGTACCATTTCAATTCGTCGGGTTCTGCGCACGATGGGATTCCATGGCCGTGCTGCTGCCCACAAGCCCCACATCAGCAGGGTCAAAGCCAAGCGACGTCTGGAGCGGTGCAAAGCCCACAGAAACTGGACAATGGACCAATGGAAACGTGTAATCTTGACAGACGAATCTCGCTACACACTCTGGCAATCCGATGGACGAGTTTGGGTTTGGCGCATACATGGACAACGCTTCTTATCTGAGTGCACAGAGCCCACAGTCAAGTTCGGAGGAGGAGGAGTCATGGTGTGGGGCTCATTTTCATGGTACGGGCTGGGCCAACTCGTTCCTGTGCAAGGAATCATGAACTTCGACCGTCATCTGAATGTTTTGGACAACTGTGCACTTCCAACGTTGTGGCAATTTTTCGGAAACGGGCCATTTCTCTACCAATACGACATTGCTCCGTGCCACAAAGCGAGGCGTGTACAGCAGTGGTTTGCGGACTCAGGGGTCGAAGAAATGGGTTGGCCGACACAAAGTCCCGACCTCAATCCTATAGAGAGTCTGTGGGATGAAGTGGAAAGACGCTTGCGGGCCAGATCACATCGATCAACTTCTGTACATGAACTGATTCTCGCTCTTCAGGAGGAATGGAGGAACATTCCGGAAAGTACCTACCAACATTTGGTGGAAAGTCTTCCCCGAAGAGTGGAAGCTGTGATTCGGGCAAAGGGATGTGCAACGCCCTATTGATTTCCATGAAATCGTGGCTGGAGCGCAAACGTGCATGTGTCCGGATATTTGTGATCATATAATGTATATTGTTGGTCCCTGCGGTGTGTTTGTGAATTGTGTGGTGATACAAATGTTGATACCTATTGTTGTACTAACTTTGCCTTGCATTGTTGGTAATGAGATATTTCTCATTATTATGCTTTGCCATAACCATGAATATCGATTTTTTTATCAATATTTATATTGAGAAGTGGGAATATACTGTGGATAAAGACATGATGCAAAAAACGAACCTCTTGTCCACAAACGTTGTGGACAAGAGGTTCGTTTTTTGCATCAATATTTATATTGTTCCGAAATCTGAGGTAGACAGTGAACTTCCTCATGCTTTCCTTTCCAGACATAAATTTTTGCCAGTCGTCTGGATGTTTGATAAGGAGCTCCAAGGAGACAC
The DNA here is from genome assembly GCA_023313115.1 of Rhysida immarginata. Classification (NCBI taxonomy): domain Eukaryota; kingdom Metazoa; phylum Arthropoda; class Chilopoda; order Scolopendromorpha; family Scolopendridae; genus Rhysida; species Rhysida immarginata. The sequence continues at coordinate 10,182 of JAHWFO010079527.1, read as the reverse complement.
GCGTGACTCCTATGCCTAATCAATAGATGGTGCCTCATTTATGTTCTGTCAGTGCATCATCACTTTCTGCTCATTATCAAAAATTCTTGGAAACGAACGTTAAATCATCGCATTATCAGCATTTCAGTTTCAAACAGAATATAGTCCAAATATATTTTTAGGAAATGTTTGGATCTGCTGTGCTACCAAATAAGCTAGGTGATAACCCCGGCGTGGCTGAGACTTTTTTTTTTGGAATAACTTTTGAAATATCTTACAAATTGAAAACGCTTATAATTAATCCAATAAAAATTCTTAATAAAAATGGATGGACCTCTCCAAGGATGCCACTGCTACTCTAAATAATTTCTTCTTCACGTAATCTTATTTTACGTATCACTTGATGTTGTTACAATTCCCTTTCTTCTCTCGATGTCTTGAATCAAAACTGGGCCATTCATCTCTTTTTGTAGCCTAGCGATCGCAGATTCATCTATTGACCTGCTTACAATTTTCTCAATAAAGCACGGAGCTAAAGGAGTGCTCCCTTTGTCGTCTTTCCACTCTTTCTCAATAGACTGCTAACTTTCCAATATCTCCAGTTACTAATCATTTATAAAGATTTTCAAAAAATTGTTATGTACTAAGAACTCTCTTTTCTAAGAAAACCCTGAATAACAGGAATTCTATGCATTGTTACAAATTTTGCCTTTTATTGGTGGTCATGAGATATATATTGTTGGTCCGTGCAGAGTGTTTGTGAATTGTGTGTTGATACCATTGTTGATACCTATTGTTACACAAACTAGACTTGCATTTGTTTGTCTTGAGATATTTCTCATTATTATGCCCTGACATATCCATAACCATGAATATCGATTTTTTATCGATAATTATAATATTTCTGAAATCTGATGTAGACAGTGACCTTCCTCATAGTTTGAAGGTCAAGTATGCAAAATTTCATCAAGATCAGAATAAAACTGTAGATTTGTATTCAATACACACAAACATACCCACAAACAAACATCCTTCTTTATATAAACAGAAGACTAGCAAAGGTACCCGGCGTTGCCGGGGATAATTATATAGGTAGGTAAACAAAACCTTCTCAAAAAATTAAATTATAACTCCCAATTCGTTAAATTATAAATCAATCAATAAACCTCACAGTAAAATGACTATCCTTTCTACGAAAAATACGAAAAACAGGAACTCTAGGTGATATACTGGTTTTACATAAACCCTTCTTGACTTGCCTCACCACTGCAGAACATCACCAGATATTGTAGACTCAAGTTTTTCTTTCTCTTGACGCAGAAGCTCTTATACCCTATTGCTCTATTCAAAACTCCCGTTGTTCAGATGTTTAAAATGCCCACATAGCTTTTTCTGTTGTATTGCAGAGTTTCTCATTTCTTTCCAGACACACAAATTTCTGACAGTCTTCTGGACGTTTGATAGGGACCTCAAGGGAGACACGCGTGACTCCCTAGCCTCATCAATAGACGCTGACTTATTAATGTCCTATTACTGCATCATCATTCTATGGTCATTATTATTAATTCTTGGAAACGAACGTTCAATCATCGCATTATCAACATCTCAGTTTCCAAAATATAAACTTAGTACTGCACCTAGAGCATAAGAGCCTGCCTCTGTGGCTACAATGAATGGTTGCGAAAAATCCGGACTCTTCAATATGGGTGCTGAAATCAAATTCTGCTTCAAAGTTTGAAAAGCTTTCTCTACTTCTGGGGTCCATTCAAATTTAACATCTTGCCGGGTAAAATTGCTTAGGGGTCTAGCAATTGAGCTAAAAGATTTTACATGGCGCCTGTAGTAGTTTGCTAGCCCTAGAAATGACTGCACGTCCTTAACTGTTTTTGGACGAGGAAACTCTTTTACTGCTGTGATCTTAGATGGATCAGGCGCATTTCCTATTTTTGACACCACATGACCCAAAAACTGTACTTCATCTTGGAGGAACTGAATTTCCTTGGCTTCAGTTTCAGGTTGGCTTCTCTTAATCTTTCAAACAATGCCTTCAAGCCTTGCAGGTCTACACCAAAAGTCTCATTAAAGGCTAAAAAATCGTCACGTGAGCAGAGAATTCTGTCGGTTAGGCCTCTTATAATGAAGTTTGCCGTTCGCTGGGGGAGTTGTTTAATCCCATGGGGAGTCTCTTAAACTAATAAGTTCCTTCTACTCTTAAAAATCCTGTTTTTTGGCGATTGTTTATTTCGAGCTGGAAGTATCCTTGATTGGCGTCAAGGACATTGAAAAATTTTGCTTTTCCTAGCTGAGATAGACATTCAGTTATGTTCGGAAGTGGATAAACATCAGGAACTATCACTCGATTTAATTTACGGTAGTCCACTACAAAGCAATATGATCCGTCTTTCTTCTTTACTGTATTAATTTATCTACCAATTCCTTCATGATACCCCTCTGCGAGTATGGAATTCGATAGGGTGCTTGAAAGATAGGGGGGATGAACCTGTGTCGATGTTATGATCAGGTATTTTACAGCATCCAAGATCGTAATCATGTACCGAATAAACATCTGCATAAGCATATAACAGTTTTTCCAGAGCTGTTCTTTTCTCCCCAGTCAAATGATCCAATTTGAATAATTTTATAAATTCTGTTTTGCTAATTTTCGGCGTTTTTCTTTCATCAATAGAATTAATGCTAATCTGTTCATTCTCAGCTCCATGTACTTTACCAATAATTTTGCCTTTATGTATTGTGATTGGTTCACCAGAATAATTCATAATTTTGACAGGTATGAGAAAACTGAGCCAATGATCTTCCTCTATATCTCTCGGTTCTAAAATGCCAATTTGCCCTTTATGCGTTTTTTGAGCCAATTTCCCTTCAAATATGATTTCTGAATAAGAAGGAATTTTGATATCTTTCTCGCAATAGACAGGTATATCTTCCATATAAGTGTCAATTTCTGCTATAACCTTTTTGCCAAATTTCTCATTTTTTCCAGTCAAAAATTTTTAAAAAGTAATTTTGTTAATTTCGTCATGTAAAATACCTCTTTTAAAAACAATGATTAATCCAAAATTTTGCAATGCATCTCTTCCCAAAATTATATCATAGGCAATATTGTGCCTTCTTTCCCAAATATAGCATTTTAAAGGATAATTTCGATTACCAAACTGAAATTCAATTAAAAATGTTCCTTTTGTTGGAAAATTATGCCCAGTCACTTCTACGAGATTAATTGAGGGTTGCTCTAAATTTGTAACATTATAACCCCATTCAACAATTTTATTCAGGATATCTTCACCCAATATAGTTATTTTAGCTCTACTATCTTCCAAAAATTTAACATTCCCATTCCCCACTTTTCCTATAATCAAAAGTTCAATTGTTTCTGTTGAAACATTAGCAAGCACTCTTCTTTGTAGTTCTGTACTTTGCTCTTGCTCTCGCTCTCTATTTTCTGAAGGAGAAGCCTTCTGCACGTTTGTTGTTTGTGTGCCTTTATCTATGCCAATTAATGCTTTCTCCATCGTTGCTCCGATTCAACGAATTTGCTGTACCTGTTATTCGATCTTTTATAACATAGATACTGGGTTTGCCCATACTTCTTACAGAACCAACATTGACCTTTCCGTTTCCTGAGTTTACCGAAATAACACGTGTCCAATCCGTTTACAGAAATAACACCTTTTCCTAGTATACTTTCGATAATGCGTTTTAACATCTTCCTCAAGTCTTTCATTTAAAAATTCATCCAGTTTCTTATCGATTAGCGCATTTATTTTCTCTGATGTTTTGCGCACCGTCCTGCATGTATTCTGTTCAAACTTTCCGTTCATTTCCTCCTCTTCCTTCGCATATTCTAAGGCTTCCTTAAAATTTTTGGTTGCCTAAAAACCACTACTCTTCTCAACCCGAGATACAATCCATCAATAAATTTTTCCATTATCTGCTCTTCCATTATCTCTCGCGCATATGCTCTTTTACTCTGCGCCTGTGCATCATTCCCTTCAACAGTGGATTGTAATTTTTTTTCCAAAGCCGTTACTCTCGTTGCATATTCCCTCACTGATTTAGTTGATTTTTGACCACAATTTCTAAATCATATTTCAATTTCTCATTTTCTGTCCCTACTGAATCGTTCTATAATCACCCTTTTAAACTGATCATAATCCTCTATACCTTCCATAGCCTTGTCTTCTCTGCAGAAGAATAAGGCAGACCCTGTGAATTTAATTTTTGATATATTGAGTTTCACAAGAGGAGCCCAATTTATAACCCTAACTATATCATCTAATTTCTGAAAAAATGCGAGTGGATCTGTGGATCCATCATCAGGAGCAATTTCGCCCGCTAAACAAAAATATTTTTGTGCCATACTGCTTATTTCTACTTAATTCAATGAAATAATTTGGTCACCGCTTGTCGGCATTGGACTTGTAAAAATTGTTAAATCAATCTATGCAATGTTATATTGTCTATGATAAACCAACACTCAAAGTCTTAATCTATAAACAAGATGTAAAATTGTAATTTAGCAATCAAATAAGAAATCATAATAACCAGAGATACACATAAACAATATACTCTTTTCACAATTGTACCTCTCCAAAATGTTGTACCCCTTACAAAAACTTTCATACCCCTTACAAATATCTGTACTCATTAAAAATTTCTGTACTCTTTACGAATCATCCTGTTCTGTTTACGAATCATATCCTGTTTTCTCAATGATCCTGTTCCCTTACAATGATCCTGCATTCGCAGCGCCATTTTATGTAAGACTTTTGGGGGTAGGGGGTGAGGTCTTAATGGTCTAATTAGAATTTAGAATTTTCAATGAAAGCCAAATTATTAATTATGCAAATGAAATATAATTTAGTGTATATACTGTGACCTCCCTTACATAAATAATTCGTCCTACATAGGCAAGGCCAACGGAAACAAGCAGGTGACACAAAAAAATCCACAAACATTTAACAATAACAATATGATTTATTAAAGATGCACTTGAATATTTGAAATGATTGTAAAGTCAAATGGAGTAAAAGTTCAGTAATGTGGAATGAAAATTAATTCTTAATTATAATTTAGATTCTAACATTCAACTTGATTCAATTGGCTTAAACAGTGACCAAAGTGTAATATAGTTTCAAATAATAATCTAAAGAGCAAATATAACTTTTGTTTGATAGGTTTCTAGATCTTCAACATAAATAATAAACAGTTAATAATTTCTAATTCATAACAATAATCAGTACTTCAGTAATCATCTGCGCATGCGCCTAACTAAGTATATTAAATGTTAAGTGCATTTACTAATCATAATTCAACTTATGTTTCCAAATTTGTACCTTAGAGTAAAGAAATGTAATAATAAAATTATAATGTTTAATTGAGATATTATGTATAAATGAAAGTATGTGACTGTGTGAAACTTAGACCACAAGACAATGTTGGTTGGTTTATTAGAAAGTTTGGCATTTTGTGCCTTTTACAAAAGATATATCTGTACGCAGCTCGGGACAAACACAAACATCCATGCCCAAGGCGGGATTCGAACCCATAACCAGGCGAACTCGAGAACTAGAAAGCCTACGCCCTAGCCCTCTCGGCCACCTGGCCGGCCACAAGACATGGAATCAGCTCTTATCTGAAATGTTGTTCGATCAAGGCATCCTCGGCTGGTCGTTCCGATGAGGTGGTCCACGAGTGGCGGCAATTCTTCCTTCTAAATCCGGTAGCCATATGTCCTTCTACGTCGTCTGGATCTTGCTTATCAGCCTGTCAATAAGAGTTTGGGTCGTCCTCTCTCTAGGCAGGGACGATACGGTGGTCGGGTGATCAGGTGTTCCTTCTCCAGGTTGAATATTTGTGTTCCTTGAGTCTCCTTCTGGGGAATAACAATAACATTTTTGGAATTTCTGGTCGAATCAAACTAAGATATCTAATATGCTTATCTGAGCGGTGCTCTCGCCATTTATCAGTGTCAGCTCATAACCATTACTTTTTAACTATTGTTTTCACTCTGGTGTCTCTACAAGAATTTTTGATCTTTAACCAATCATTATCTTACTTTCTGGTCATCGAAATATCTAGAAAAATACTTGACGAAATATCCTGAAATTTCAGGGGTGTAAAAAGGATGTTACATCTCATATATTTCAGCGAAGCCTTTCTCCCGAAGGCAAATAGGGGATCAGCAAAGAAGTGAATCAAAAAAATAATGTTTGGAATCACCCTGTAAAAAATAATGATTGAAATGCATTGTAGCTATAGAATATGCTTAAGATGCTTGTTTTACTCTTCTGTGTTCATTTGTATGAGAATAGCACGTATATCCATGGAGATATAAAGGTCTTTAAAAAGGTCGAAATGTTTTCATAAGTTTTTTGTTTATAACACGTAGGATTTTCAACCCAATGCAATGCCATTAACAGGAAACTTGACAAACTACAGTACACACAACACCCTCCAATCAGAATAGATAAATATTAAATATTTAATGAAATATGAGCACTTTTACTAAATAATGTTTAACTGCGCATGCGCATGCGTTACCAAATTGTCTTTTGCATAATTTATTAGCCAAATGTATAGAGCTACACATATATAAAGCCCAAGCAAATACCTTGAAAATTCAAAAAGATATCCTCGATATAATGAGTTGAAATTCAGTTGCTCTCAAAAATAAACAAAACGATAAGGGGTTTTCTCCAAATGTAAAATTTTGGATTGGACACCAGTATCAACTTCTTCTCCTCATGCTGACATGAAAAGATATTGACTTCATATCAGTGTTAAAATAAGAGTTGATAACGGTGTCCGATCCAAAAATAAAAGTTTGGAGAAAGCCCCTTATCTTTTAGTTTATTTTTGAGAGCAACTGAAATTCAACTCATCCTATCGAAGATATCTTTCTGAATATTCACACATTTGGCTAATTAATTATGCAAAAGACAATTTGGTAACGCATGCACATGCGCAGTTAAACATTATTTAGTAAAAATGCAAGTATTTCATCAAATATTTAATATTTTTCTATTCTGATTGCAGGGTGTTGTCTGTACTGTAGTTAGTCAAGTTTCCTGTAAACGAAATTGCATGGAGTTGAAAATCCTGCGTTTTATAAACAAAAGACTTAAGAAAACATTTCGACCTTTTTAAAGAAACTTTTATATCTCCATGAATAAACGGGCTATTCTCATACAAATGGACACAAAAAATAATAGAAGCCTCTTAAACATATGCTACAGCTACAATGTATTTCAAGCATTATTTTTTACAGGGTGAATCCAAACATTATTTTTTTGGTTCACTTCTTTGCTGGTACCCTATTTGCCTTCGGGAGAAAACCTTCATCGAAATATAAAAGGTGTAACATCCTTTTTACACCCTGAAATTTTATGAAAATTCTTCAAGTGTTTTTCTATATATTCGACAAAACGTCCAAAACCGAAAGTGCCCGATTACTTTTGGCTAGATGACAAACAATTGAAGGCAAAGTTTGTGCAATATAGATAAATTTCAATTTTTAACAATGCATAGAATTCCTGTTATTCAGGCTTTTCTTTGAAAAGAAATTACTTAGTACTTAACTATAACTTGAAAATCTTTAAAAATGACCAATATCTGGAGATAATGGAGAGTAACAGACTATTGAGAAAGAGTGGAAAGACGACAGAGGAAGCACTCCTTTAGCACCGTGATTTATTGAGCAAATGCTAAGTATGTCAATAGAAGAATCGGCGATCGCTAGACTACACAAAGAGTTGAATGGCCAAGTTTTCATTCAAGACATTGCGAGAAGACTAGCAGTGGCATCCATGGAGAGGTCCATCCATTTTGAGCCCTTAAAAATATTTTTCGAATTTTCATTAATTTTTACTGTATTATTTCTAAGCGTTTTCATGTGTTTATTTTTAATATATTGCAAAATTTAATCAAAAAAAAATCCGAGCCACACAGGGCTTATTACCTAGGTTATTTGGTAGCACGACAGAATATTGACTATATTCTGTGGGAATGTGTATAATTTGGAAATACTGAGATGCTGATAATGCGATGACTGAACATTCGTTTCCAAGTATTAGTAATAATGAGAATAAAATGATGATGCAGTGACAGAACATTAATAAGGCAGCGTTTATTGGTGAGGCAAATGAGTCACGCATGTCTCCATTGAGCTCCCTTTCGAACGTCCTGACGACTGCAAAAACTTCTGTGTCTGCAAAGGAAAAAGAAAAAACGAGTATTGGTCAGAGAAACTGCAACTAAAACGTAAAAAGTTATACGGGCAACTAAAACATCGGAACAACGGGAGTTTCGAATAGAGCAAGAGGTTCTACATCAAGGGCAAAAAAAACTTGAGTCTCTAAAGTATCTGGTGATGCTCCGCAGTGGTGAGGTAATTCAAGAAGTGTTTAGATAAAGTCCCGGTATATCACCAAGACTTTCTGTTTTTTGTATATTTCGTAGAAAGGATAGTCCCTTTGCTCTGTGTTGTTTTCATCGAGTAATTTTTTAATCATTTGGGAGTTAAAATTTAATTTATTGAGATTGTTCTTTTTACCTAAAAGTGTAATTATCCCGGGCAACGCCGGGTACCTCTGCTAGTCTTTTAGATATATATAACTAGCAGAAGACACGGCGTTGCCCAGGATAGTTACACTTATAGGTAAACAGAACAATCTCAAGAAGTTAAATTTTAACTCCAAACTGGTTAACTAATAACTCAATCAATACAACACAAAAGGACTATCCTTCTTTATTGGTTAATTTTTTTTCAATATCTTAAAAATAAACACAAGAAAACGGTTAGAATTAATACAATAAAAATTCCTAACGAAAATTCGAAAAAAAAATTTTTAAGGCTTACAATGAATGGACCGCTCCATGTATGCCGCAGTTAGACTAAATAATTTCTGACTCACCTAATCTTACTGTAGATATACACTTGATGTTGTTGCAAATCCCTTTCTTCTGTCGATGGCTTGAAGCAAAACTTAGCCATTCACATTCATCACTTTGTGTAGTCAAGCAGTCGCCGATTCTTCTATTTACTTGCTTACCATTTGCTCAATACAGCACGGAGCTAAAGCTTTCTCTGACGTCTTTTCACTCTTTCTCAATAGTCTGCTAACACTTCATTATTTCCAGTCACTGATCATTTTTAAAAATTTTCAAGAAATTGGTAAGTACTAAGAACTCTCAATAAGAGGAATTCTAGGCATTGTTACATATTGATCCTTAGTCATATAGCACAAACTTTGCTTTGCATTGTTGGTCATCTATATATATGAAGAAGGATGTTTATTTGTTTGTGGGTATTGAATACAAATCTACAGTTTTATTCCGATATTGGGCGAAATTTTGCATACTTGACCTTCAAAGCATGAGGAAGGTCACTGTCTAACTCAGATTTCGAAAAAATAATAATTATTGATAAAAAATCGATATTCATGGTTATGACAAGGCATATTAATGAGACATATCTCATGACCAACAATGCAAGTAAAGTTTGTGCAACAACAGGTATCAACACTTGTGTCAACACGCAATTCCAACTACGCTCAGACCAGCAACAGATATCTCATGACCAACAATACAAGGCAAAATTTGTGCAACAGTAGGCCCGACGTGTTTGCATCAACAATGATATCAATGCTCAATTCACCAATAACAATGAGCACAGAATGATGATGCTATGATAAAGCAAACCTTTCCAAGAATTGTAACAATGAACATAAAATGATGATGCAATTAGGAAAAGTTTCAATTTGTAACAATGCATAGAATTCCTGTTATTCAGGTGTTTTCTTAGAAAAGAGAGGTCTTTCTTGCAAATCAGAAAAAAAGATCTGTAACAGGAAATAATGAAGAGTTAGCAGACTATTTAGAAAGAGAGAACAGACGACAAAGGAAGCACTCCTTTAGCTCCGCACTGTATTGAGCAAATGGGAAGCAAGTAAATAGAAGAATCGGCGACTGCTAGACTACACAAAATGATGAATAGCCAAGTTTTCGGAAAAATAATAAATATAGATAAAAATCAATATTCATGGTTATGGCAAGGCATAATAATGGGAATTATCTCATAACCAACAATGCAAGGCAAAGTTTGTACAACAATAGGTATCAACAATGGTATCAACGTGCAATACACCAATAACAATGAGCACAAAATGATGATGCAATGATTAA
>JAHWFO010079522.1:0-13506 GCA_023313115.1 Rhysida immarginata | reverse complement strand
GAAAACGTCAATCATTATATATTATTTTTACTTCAACCTCCCCCCTACTCCACCTGACTTAAGAAAATCAGATAATCGAGGCAAAGTATCGATATCGCAAATACAGATTTTACGTTATTCATTACATGCATTTATAACCAAAATACTGTAATTAACCCCCCCCCCCCCATCATCCGGAGATTGGTCGCCACGAAAAGCCCTATTAGAAAATAAGATACATTATATTCCTGCGCGAAATAATGCTGTTGATGCTGTTTCACGGAATAATCGCAAAAGTTTGGATTTTATATATATAGATAATAGTAGCAAATTGGAAAATTGTGATTATGATTACAAAATGGATTAGTGAACTTCCGTACATATTAAGATGAATTTAGGAAGAAAAAAAAACCATTTCCGAAGGCGGGATTCGAACCCGTACCTGCAAAATAAGACGCCAGCAACATACCGCCGTGCTACAACAATAAACTCTGATTTGATTTCAAATTTTTGGTATTTATGAAGTTTTTTTTCTTCTGAAAACTCATCCAGGTGAATGCAGAGCAGCTTCTTTTCAATATTCTTTTTATTTTTTGCCGTATTCTTCGAAGTTCGCCAAGGGAGATGGAGAGAATGCAGACTCGATTCGATAGACACAATAATGGCGGCGAAGCGCCAGACCGACAGCAGCGAAGTCGACGCGATGACGTCATGGCGATGCTGCCTTCTGTGGCGAAACGGAATGGAAATTTTTCTTCAACACAGCTCAACAAACTTTCCATTGACATTTTGGTGATCAAAAACGGAATGCAAAGGAAGTGACATCATAAAAATTTTCCGTTAGGGTTCCGTTCTGGCGTGATTCCGGTGATGTGGAAACCACGCCTTACTGTTGATGCTGTTTCACGGAATAAGCGCAAAAGCAAACAACGCCGTCACAATTTCTAAGCAAACGTCACAATTTTTTAAGGAATGCAAAAATCCCATTGAGCTCCAGGTAAATTGAGTTTAAAAAAAAATCTACAATGGAAAGGAAGAAAGAATAAATAAAATCCTTTCTTAGTGAGCACCTAGAAGCCAAGAGAAATATACTTGTCAAATTTCAAGTTTGAAGGCTTCATAGTTCTGGAGATTTCGTGATGAATGAGTGAGTGAGTGAGTCAGTGAGTGGTATTTGGATTTTATAGATATAGATATGAGTAGCTTTTACCACACAACAATAGTTTTTTTAACTACATGTTAACATATCCGCCTATACAGACGGCTGTGTTGCTAAATGATGAATGGCAGGTTATACATTTGTAAGCCGATAGTTAATCCGATGTCTTAACGTCTGAAAATGTGCATAAACTGATGTCTGATAGGGGATATAACGACAGTCATTTCCCTGTCGGTTTGCCGCCAAACTTACGCGTTGATTGGTCTAGAGCTAGTCACGTGCACAAATCCGCCATTATGAACCCAGTCGCTCGGGTAAACGCACGTGTGTTTGTGTAAGGCCTAAACGTTTTTCATTCCGAAATCCCTCAGTGTTGCGTTGTACATTGCAATACGAGACAAGAGAAAAGTGGCAGAACTTTTCCATCTGCCATTCGGTAAAGGAAATGGATATCGTTTAAAAATATGGCTGCATCGAAAATATTGGAATCCAAATGCCGACTATCGACTATGTGAAGTAAGTAATGAGTTCTATTAGTGTACATGTAATCTACATTATATCCTCAAAAATCTAAGTAAAATACGGTCGAATCCCGTCAGGCAAAAAATGTAGCTGTGGTTTTAGCCGAAGAATGGTAAGTGGACCCAAAATGGCTGTTAAAGCTAGCAGATTATCAAGTTGTCGTTACTTTCCTATCTAGAGCTTTAATGTCTGTAACCTGATAACACCATCTGTTGGTCAAAAACCGAACAATTCTTCATTTCAATCGTTTCTGTGCAAAGAGAATCTTTTTATCTGCATTCGTGTGTGAATTATCGAATTTTAACGATCACCCTGATTTGTGAATCGCCCTGTAAAATATAGTGTAACACGAAAATTAGATAAGATGCCTATCTCACTTCTTGTTCGACCTTTCAGTCTCTCCCGCGCTTCGGACGGCAACCATTTTCTGCATGCCTGGGTCTTATACCATGTACATCACTTGATATTTAAGGCGATGAACCATCTACTGTCAATTATGAGAAACGCCATGTGTGTAATTTTACCCATGTTTGTCATTATAGGCCTGTCTCCCCCTATACGGACTGAGGCATTAATTAATCAGGAACGACTCTCCTGATAGGGCTTTATGTTTCTGATTAGTCGTATGACATAGTGAGTGACATAACGGATACAATAATTTGAAAATAGAACAATCGAGAAATCACAAGATAAATTTGCAGAAGACATTGTGCGAACTATGAATTTTAGAAAAGCGTAATAGATAATCATCATCATATTTCAAAACTTTGAGATAACTTGCTTAGAATAACATCCGAGAAAATTCGTGGGAATCCTATAAAAGAATGATCAAAAAATGATAATGTATAATAATTATTAAAATTTATTATATTCCCTGGAATTTATTATATTCCAGGGAAGTCATAACTCCATTCACCGCCATATGTTCTAATAAATAATCGATACATTATACAGGCGTAGAAACAAAATAATTTACATTCTAGATGAGTGTCGATAAGATTAACGGAATATTATCCCTTTGAGCGTTTTGACGTGGTTTGAAGCTGAAATTTTCTGCAAACAACTTTGTCAAAAACAGCCTTAAAGCACAATTAACTATGTTTGAACGAAAACAACTCTATAATCAATATGTTTTATTAATTTTCATGAAAAACCACTTTTCAACACCAACGTTAAATGACCACCACGCGGCGAAACCACCCTAAGGATATTTTCAATAATGCCTGTAATTAAATTTTCAATGCATAATTTAACTATGGTTTGTGTTCGACAGACGAGGTGAAAACAACGAAAGAAGAAACTTTATTCCTTCCTATTTCACTTGAAGAGAGACCTATCTGGATGAATTAATACACCAGAAAATTTAGCTCCGAAATGATCTGAAGTTATTATTAAAAACATTGTTAAAGCCTATAACTCATAATTATTTTTTTTACTCAAAGCTTTATAATAATTAAGCTGTTTAATAATAAGCAAGAAAACAATTCGACGTTAACAGTACAATAATTATTGAACTTACCATTAGTTACAAATACATTATGAATCATATTATGACCTATCGACTTACTATCCTGAAGTGTTCTCATGACTTGGAAAAGGTCACGATGAATATTGGTTCATTCTTGTCATGAGATTGCTCTCAATTTCTAAAGAAATGTAGACTACTCTCTAGATACCAAATTTTTCATTTCAGAGATAAGTAATGAAAATGATATACAGATGAGTAGGTTAGCGGGAAATGTTAGAACACAATTGGCGTACAAGATGAGAGCGAAAAGTTCGGTGAATGACTTGGAAAAACAAAGAGGAACAGGTATTTCAGAGATAATGCTTTACTGCGCTTCAAAGTAAGCCCCCATTACCACAATACACTTTTGACATAGTTCGTACAACGGTTGTATGGCGTGTGAAAAATCCTCTTTCGGTATTTATTTATTTACTAGCTGAGATGCCCGTCTTCGCCGAACTTTTCAAAGCAAAACGAAAGCGGGGTATCAGTATCTTTCTACTCTAGGTGTATACAAATGTTGTTTAAGGTTTGACCATGGGACTTGTTAATGGGACTTGCTCATTGCATAAGCTGGGAGAACGGGAAATTGTCGTCGTTTGAATCTACAAAATGATCAGTTGCCTGTAACGGTATTCTTGGTATTAAAACGAATTGCCTGCGTTATCCCCGCTGAATATTGTAGCTTGTATTGAAGCTGATTATTCGTAATTGGCTGTTGTATTGTTTAATACTCAAAACGTTCAATCTAATGACCGTCGTACAATTTACTGACAACCTTGGACTTTGCTGTGGTTTTTTACCCAGCAGGGACTCAGTGCAAATGGTGATATTATTTTGCGCCAGCGCACAGAAAGTAGAGTTCGTCGGATTTTAGAAAATCACCCATGGTATGATCCTCTGCACTATGTGCTTATATTTCCGTACGGAACGGTGGCATATTTCTGTGTAGTCGAAGAACAATGCTCATACCAAACGTGTTACATACACCAATTTTATGCTTACGATCTTCAAATTTGTCACGTAAATGTTTAAGCTCGGCGAAGACGGGCATCATTTATATAAAATCAGCGACGGTGGACGTTGTCAGAACAAAGAAAAAAATCTAACAATGGGTTATTTCCCGATTATACAAACGGTTCGCTTCTAGTCTTTATATATAAAAATTCAGCCTCAGGGTGCGTCTGTAAATGTTCTAAAAACTTTTGAACCACTTATCCGATTGAGCTAATATTTGCAACATATATTGCTTAGGTCCAGAGTAAGGTTTTTACATGTCCCTAAAATAGGGGGGGAAGGGGTAAAAATCATATATCTTGGTTTATGTTTGTTTGTTTACTCAAGAGATGGCGTCAGAGATTGTTTATCTTTTCCTTGAAACCGAAACTGGACTAACGAAAAAAATTCCTTTTTCCTCCTGATGTGTAGTATTGGGCGCGTTCGACATCGCGCACTAAACGCCTTTGTGTGTCCACTAAACGCACTAACGTGTTCGTTATGGAACCTGGTCGTGTTCGTCATCGCCAGTGCGCGCACTACCGGGCGTTTCGTGCGCGCACCAAATGACCCTAGATTAGGAGCAGAGTCGTTTAGTGCGTTGCAAGATGGCGCTGCCCTAGAGTTTGAAATGTAGCGATAGATAGTTCGGAGTTTTAGCAGAGAGCAATAATAGGTTTTAGTTATCGTTAAAGAGCCAACAGGTATAAAAATAATTGAATTCTGTATATCGTTTAAACTGACATTGAAATCTACCTGTGTAATGAACGATTTCAGAGTGTTATATGAAAGCAGATGTTATGATGGGTTTTATTTGAAGCAGTAGGCATACGATTCATGGTAGCACGGGTGAGATGAACATCCCACTTTCGTGCTCTTTCCTGTTTTTCATGACACACACAAAATGCACTACACTTTTTTCTCCGCTCGCACTGAGTGATGTCACTAGGTGGGTTTTGCACATTTCAAGGTAGGAAACGCAAGTTTTTTGCTATCCTGCTTCTGCGCAGTTACTCCAGTTTCGGTTTCAATGGAAAGGTCTGTATAAAAATTCAGGGAGCGTCTGTAAATGTTCTCAAAACTTTTGAACCACTTATCCTTTTGGTTCCAACAGGACGTAGCAACGGCTCCCACTTCAAAGGCATCAATGGCTATTTTGATGGAACATTTCCCAGAGTACCTCATCTCATTAAGGGGCGATTTGGAATGGCCAACCCGCTCCGCCTATTTGACCCCTTGCGCTTTTTATGTTGTTTTTTTTTTTGAAATGCCGCGGTTATGTTAACCGTCCAAGGACCCTGCAAGACCTGAAAGCCAACAACCGGGCAGAAATTGCCGATACCCCATGCAATCAGCAACACCAGAAATCGTCTTATTCAGTGTATGGACCAGGGAGAACGTCATCTATCTCATATGATTTTCAAGACTGTCTAAAATAAAACTTTAAATATGTACCTAAATTATAAATGAAAGATATAAAACAAAATGGGTTTTATTGCGTTTTGAAATCAGGAAGTTATGTTCGTCACCCTGTATATCAACAACTTAGAATTATGTGGCATGAATAATGTGTAAAGTTAATGATAGTCGAATTTGGATCAAAGGACCTGGTTTAGTGGAACCATTATGGTTTATTGGAACTTTCAATGCTAAGATATGGCATGCAATATATCAAACAACTTGGAATGATGTGTAATAATGAATACAACATAAAGTTAATGATAGGTCAAATTTGTTCAAAGGTACGTGGTTTAATGGTATCATTATGGTCCATTAGAAACTTTCAATGTCAACATAGCACAGTTGAAAAGTATGGTTTCGCGAATGGTTTAGTTTAGTCTTTCGGTACTTGGTTATGTCATTTCTTAATGGTTTATTAATCCTAAACGTTTTTCATGTGCTCATTTTAGCTGTGTATTAACTTTCAGATGAATCAAAATTTCTTCGAATTTGAGCTCGAGCAACGAAAAAAGCTTTCATTTTATATAGAAAAATTTCATGTTGAAAATTCAAAAAGATTTCTTTTAAAAAGCTCTCAATGCATAGCGTCTCCAAATACGGCCATTTAGTAGAACCTAAAACATGTATTTTTTCTATATAAATTCTGAGCTTTTTACATGTGTTCTTTTTCTGAATATTCACACACAGAAATTGCAACATTTCATAAAAAACAGCCCGAGCAACGCCGGGTAAACAGCTAGTATATAATAAAAATCGTACCTTCCCGTCTTCGCCGAGCTTGTCAAGGTAAAACGAAGAAGCAAAGTTGTTTCTGTTTAAAAAGTATATTCTGAAGGATTCGAATCTACAATATCAAAGTTGTCGAACACGCCATGTAACCAACGCGTTAAAGTAGCATTGCAAAAATGCAAGTAATTTTTTTTATTACAAAGGTGTTGTGCCCGGCGCAACCGAGCAGAGGCAATAAGCAACATTAAACACCCATAGATTATAGGAAAAATATTTAGTAGCTTCCAGGATCTGCCTTTGCATAGGAATTCTGCATGTTGCGATTGAATGGGGGTATTAAAGGTTGAAGTTAAATTTAGATCTAGGCCTAGCTTGAACATTGAATGTGCCGTTCGCACGACCAAAATGCTGCTATTCCACTCGTTGCCGTTGCCAGAGCAATTTTGCCTTCAATCGAACAGTCGTTAGCACTTTTTTCCAGCAAAAATGATTTACCGGTTTTGCTAGGACTGTCCAACAACAGAGCCTCCCTTTCTGGCGTCTCATTGCAGACCGCATTTAATATGTGATTGTACACAATTAGCTGATATTCACTTAGGAGCGATGTTTGATCCATTAACTCTTGGAATCTTGCCTGAAGGTATGCAGTCTCCAGCGACACCATTCGATTTGAATCCTGGAACGCTTCAACATCTTGATCAGCAAGCTGATGCAATTGAGGCATCCCTGGATAATCCTTGAGTTGGCGTTCATTGTTCGTCAGATATTGGTTCAAATCTCTTAATGTGAGATACAGCACTCGAAGATTGGTTGCTTCTGAGTTGAATAGATGCTGATGGTCTTCTGGCAACGCGTCTGCACAACTATTCCATATTCGCTTAGGTTCTTGGGACTTAGAGTATGCCAGAATGACTGCAAATAGATGTCTGAGTTGTCAAATCTAGAAAGCAATTGCTTCACGCATCGCATGCAACGATGCCATTTTTCATCGCCCTTTAGCTGCCTTAGAGCTTTTGAAGCCTCCTGGAAAGTATCTTGCAATATACCAACAGCTCTTCGAAGATCTTCAAATGATTTTGGACCCTCCTTCACGAAGGCCGATGATTCTCCCCCGTTCAAACTGTGTAAGTTGTTGAAATGTCGTCCTCTTTCGTTGAAGAGGCATCGTTACTTTTCACCTAACGTTTACCACTAGCAGATAACCATAGACTATTTTCAACGTCCCGCTACAGCCCTCTGTTTATACTGTTTTAGCACCAGTTCAGAGGGCGCTGCTCAGCCCACGCATGCGTGGTGTCTCTGAAAATTTAATCATTTGCATAACACGCTAAAAATTGCAGCTCAATCGCGTCATTCCTTCATGGTGTTGTATTTTTTACAAACTTGAATTTATATTAATTGGATATTGATAGATTTAATTGTCGAAAATTACGTATCTCGGATTTGTTCCGGATTCTTCACGGCTGTGTTTCGGATTAGCGTCGTAAAAAATCTGGTCACATTATAATATGTGCGTCTCTGATTCTAATTCCCATTAAATAGATTAATGACAATTACTGATAATTAGATTTATATCGAGCGTCCCAAAAGTAAGCGACGATTTGACGAAAAACGAAAGGCGATAGAAATGTACGGTTTGCTGCGTTCTGCTTAGGAAAACAGAGAATTTATTTGCACTAAGTTTCAAAATTACGAGGGTTACTCAAGAATTTTTGCCTCCTGGTCCGTAAATTTTTTATTTGTTAACCGATTTTCAAAAGTCTTTTTGTATCTGATACTTATATTTGTTCACTATGTAATGCACTATTCACTTTTCGACATAGTTCCCATCCCTTTCCAAGCACTGCACTAATGCGTGACTAGTCGGGTGAACCCGTTGGAGAGGAATTCCGGGGTTGTTGTCGACACCAGGATTGAATAGCAGCTTTGGACCCCCTCTGCAGCACGATAACGCCCGCCCGAACACACCAAAGGCCTAGCAAGCGACTACAGTTCAAAGATGAAAGGTTTAGAACACACCTTGCGACTTTCACCACTTCCCAAAGAAGAAAGAGCACCTTATGGGACATGAGTTGCGTTCTGACGAAAAGGTGAAAGATGCCATTCAATCCTCTCAGCCACGCATAGGAGAACGATGCTAGCAGCCTCTCTTGGTAATGTTAGAAGTCTATTTTTTTGTCTATTTTTCTGAACTTTCAATCGTTTGACTTTTTAAAATAAGTTACTACAGTAAACTCCGTGTAATTCGAATCCGCCTAATTCGAATTATCGCTTAATTCGTATAAATTGCAAAGAACGTTTGAATTCCTTTACATTTAATGTAAAATAATACCGCATAATTCGAATTTTCTAATTCGAATTATCGCCCAATTCGAACCATACATCAGGTACATTTAATACAAACGAATGTATTTTTCATCGCCTAATTCGAACGCCATAGTTACTCCGAAAATAATTTGTGAATGAATATAACGTAAAATTAATGATAGTCCAAATTGGTTTCAAGGAACCTGGTTTAGTGGAACCATTATGGTTCATTGAAACTTTCCATGCTAAAATATGGCATGTAATATATCAAAAGACTTGGAATGATGTGTCATGAATGAATATAACGTAAAATTAATGATAGTCCAAATTGGTTTCGTGGAACACAGTTTAGTGGAACCATTCTGGTTTAGTGGAACCATTATGGTTCACTGAAACTTTCCATGCTAAAATATGTCATGTGATATTTCAAACGACTTGAAATGGTGTTATGAATGAATATAAAGTAAAATTAATGATAGTCCAAATTGGTTTCATGGAACCTGGTTTAATGGAACCATTATGTATAGTGGAACCATTATGGGTCATTGGAAATTTCATTGCCAAAATATAGCATGAAATATATCAAACGACTTGGAATGAGGTGTTTTGAATGAATATAACGTAAAATTAATGATAGTCCAAATTGGTTTCGTGGAACACGGTTTAGTGGAACCATTATGGTTCATTGAAACTTTCCATGCTAAAATATGTCATTTATTATTTCAAACGACTTGGAATGAGGTGTCATGAATGAATATAACGTAACATTAATGATAGTCCAATTTGGTTTCAAGGAACCTAGTTTAGTGGAATCATTATGGTATAGTGGAACCATTATGGGTCATTGTAAATTTCATTGCCAATGTATGGCATGTAATTTATCAAACGACTTGGAATGAGGTGTCATGAATGAACATAACGTAAAATTAATGATAGTCCAAATTGGTTTCAAGGAACCTGGTTTAGAGCAACCTTTATTGTATAGTGGAACCATTATGGGTCATTGGAAATTTCATTGCCAAAATATGGCATGTATTATATCAAACGACATGGAATGAGGTGTCATGAATGAATATAACGTAAAATTAATGATAGTCGAAATTGGTTCAAAGGTACTTGGTGTAATGGTATCTTTATGGTCCATTAGAAACTTACAATGTTAACATAGCGCTGTTTAAAAATATAGTTTCGCGAATAGTTTAGTTAAACCTTTTGGTACTTGGTTATGTCATTCCTTAATGGTTTATTTTATTCTATTAACTATTAATTTAGCCAGTTCAAATATTTCTTTACATTGTTTTTGTTTTCAATACATGTACATATGATTACTGATTACCCATAATCCAAAACACATAGTTTTTAGGTTTGTGTGGCCATTATCGCACAATTCGAATTATCGCCTAATTCGAATTATTTTGTTGGTCCGTTTGAATTCGAATTACACAGAGTTTACTGTAACATCGATTTTTAACGAGCAAAAACAATGCCTGGTTGTTGCGTTCCTGCATGATAGCCTAAGTTATTCTTAGACTATGCCTGCATGTAGAATCACTTTGACAAAGGTGGAAAGCTTTCTCCATGTTTTTCGCTTTTCTGCAAACGCTGTAAAGAGGAAGTTATGGGTAATTCAAATAAAAAGAAAAGTTAGGTCCAGGCCACAGTTATTTCGAAAATGAAGGCAACATGTACTGAACACGGCATCATTGATTATTTAGAAGGCACGATCGTTAGAAATATTGAGATGAATAAAAATTTGTTTCATATGCTACAAATCTTTATTGATGAAGAACACCTTTGAGAGGAGGATATTAATGGAGCCAATAAGAATTTGGGCAAAGTTGTACGTTTTCATATGGTTGTACGTGGAGCTTGCTCGACGTGTTTCGTTTTAGGTCGACTTTGCCGAGGGGAAATAACCACCTCCCTTTCATCCGCTTTTGCTTTCGACTTGCAGATTTCATCAAGAAATATAACCCAGCCAATAGCCTGTTTATGGGAGTAAAACCTGTAGGTGAAATATTTGATAGTTTTGTTGTTAATTAAAATTAAAACAAAAAACAAAAGAAATTAGTGCCATTTTTTGTAATTTTTTTTCTGTGATATTTATGTAAAGAAATTAAACAAATTCGAGCAAGTAATTGTACATACAACTACAAGCTTAATTTAAAATTGCATAGCTTCAGGCGACAATAAGTTTGTCTAAAATAACGACGAATTTAGCATAGTTAACAGTTACCAGTTTCCACCACGGATTCAAAATGGCGGTTCACGCTTTAAGCTTACGGAATAGGTTGTCACCACCCTTCTCCACACTTATTCAGGCACCCTAGGAAAAACTATAAAACAATGTTTTCAAAATAACCACCATTTGTAGCAACAACGTAGCGTAGTCTGAGGATAAAATTCGCAGACGCCCGTGCAAACATTTCTGTTGGAATGCTAGAATGCCGATCTGACGGGACGGAATGCGTAAAGAATAGCAGCGCCATCTGTATCTGTTGACGAATTTTGTATCTAATTTTGAAACTTGGTGCGAATAAATTTCCTGGTTTCCTAAGCAGAGCGCAGCAAACAATACATTTCTATCGCCTTCCATTTATCGTTAATTGAATGGGTCTCTGGAAAAAGGGCATATGTTTCATTTTTCCAAAATGTTTTTTTTAATGGAAAAAGGTAAAATATAAAAGCATTTGCTACTAAGAAATTTTGAATTTTGAATCGTTATCATATTATTGTTTTGATGAATAAATGACTGTGAATGCCTTTAGTTTTTGGAGTTTCCTGTAAAATTTTAAAATTGTTACATATGCCCTTCTTCCAGACACCCATTCAATTGATTTTTTCAAATCATCACTCATTTTTGGGATACTCGGTATATGAAGCAAAATTTATAAGTAAATTTGAAGGTGCATGATTTCAGATGATAATTGATGCGCATTCATCTTCCAATTTTAAAAAGTAGATGCTTCATGATGAAAAATCCTAGAGTTTATTTAAGTTTTTTTCTATAAACTGATTATATTAATAACTTGCCTCTTAGAAAAATTAAGGCTTTCTTCCAAGTCAAAAATGACAAATTGAATAATAGCTGGGGAAAATCTTTAAAGAATAATAATTGGATGTTCTATGAGGATTTTTATACACGCCATACCTCAGATGTTTAAATTATTGATGAAAAATAGGAAAGAAAAGACATAGGAAAACATCTGCACGGTGAGCAGAAGGTTCCTGGTTCGATCCCAGGCTGTGGAATTTTCTTTCCTATTTTTCATCGAAAATCTTTACTTTAAATCTTTACTTTTGGCGAGGCCGTGGCCTGGTGGGCTTTCACTGAACACACAACTTCTATGTGTTGACAACCATCAGTGACACACGATCTCCCGCCGGGCCCCCGCTCACCGGCTACTGCGACCATCATACAGCAATCGTTAATCCAGGTTCATCCAGGGTCCCAACCAGTCGGCCTCTATTGGAATACATTAACTAAATAAATAAATAAATAAATAAAAATAAATAAATTAGTTAGTGTTGCTACGCGTTTGCTAAGTGGATCTGGTAATCTCAGTGTTCTACAGATCGTAATCAATCTTTTGTATACAAACACAAGAGATGTTCAGGTATTTTGTTTAGTAAAGTATGCATAATGTTTGAATAGCTCCCGTACAAAATTCAGAGTATTCATAGTAACTGTAGTTTAGAATTTAGGGAAATCATTTTATTAAACATCTGATATAAAAGAGACCTATAAGTTAAGTTCTATATTATGCTTATGGTATTTAGGACTCATAATTTCTAATTTTCATGATTTTAATTTATTGATATATTTTAAAGCTGCATGACTGGTACTTTTAATGCAATATTTTTATATTTTTAAATATTATTGGAGAGTAATAATGAAAAGTTGGAATCTCAATATACGATATTATACTGATACAGAAAAATTCGATGGCACATTTTTACAAGGGAAAATTGTCTCTATTATTTATTGAAGCTTTTTCATACTTCCATTAAGGAAACTGAACTATTAAATTTTTGAAATGCCTGAAATTTTTTTATAAATTTCTATTTATGAAACGGTTGCGGCAGATTTTTTACCCCGTTTTCTTTTTGAAAGTCATAGCTTATCATTTTTCAAAGCTATTTATTAATTTATTTTTTCCCAACAAAAACTATCCAAAAAACAGAAGCAAACCAATGTAAAACATGTTTCCTTTGAAGATTAAATTATAGTAAATTTAATATAACGTTCAGTCTCATTGTAAAAATTGACTTTAAAAATTATAATAAGGGGGAAATCATATTCGTTTGATGAAATTGTGGGTTTCAAAATTTAGAAGAAAAAAAAATTAAAACACTCTGCAATTTTGGCACAAAATCGAATTGACGTGTCATGAATTAATCAGCAGATGTTGTTGTTAGGTAAGTTTATGAAATGCAATTACCTTTTTGGGCTGAGGTCGTTAATTAAACATGACGTTGCAAGTCGATTAACAAAGTGCTGATTTAATTGGTATAACTTAATATTTAATAACAATATTCTCCGTGAGGTCCAATAAATTCAAACACTGAAGTCTTTCATTCCATTAGTTACTTAAATCACTTCCCGTCATAACGAAGTCGCTTTTTTTTTCCTCTTTTCTTTTTTTAAGTAAATAGTTAATAAATACAACTGAAAAATAAAATAATAATTAACAAATAACAAAATAATAAATATATAAGTATAATCAAAATAAAACTAAAAAATCAAATAAAGAGCTGACGTTTTGGATAGAGCCTATCCTTTATCAAAGCAAAAAAGGATAATTCTCTAAAAGCAAAGAGAATATTAGAGATTTATCCTAAAGTT
>JAHWFO010079520.1:1033285-1047627 GCA_023313115.1 Rhysida immarginata | reverse complement strand
TTCTGTTTACATCCAAGTGTAATTATCCCGGGCAACGCCGGGTACCTTTGCTAGTAACCTAATAAAATGAGTCCTACGATCTGGAAATTGCTGTGAGTGTACCTTCCTCGGGAGGATAAACTTCTTGTTGCAACTTTGTCTAATGCACCTCCAGAGGAAGAAGATGATGAGAAAGAGGTAAACATACAAAAAGAAGCGATTGACCAGCAATGCATTACAACAAAAGAAGCAAGTGAATGTTTTTCTAAATTAAAAGAATTTGTAACTAGTCGGGAAAATGTTCTTCAAAGTACTGTATATTTGAAAACATGCATGCACTAGAAGAGTTCTTGTTAAAAGAAAATACTAAAAATTGTGTTCAATCAAAAATTACAAACTTTTTAAGCATCAGTGTGTATTTTTGTTAAATTAAATAAACTAAATATTTATTTGTGTTTAAATTGTACTGTACAGTTATGAAAAATTAAACAGGCCAATAAATTAATTTTTTCATTAAAACGAAATTTCATTATAACGAATTAATTTAGGCACCCCCTACAATTTCGTTATAAGGAGGTTCGACTGGTATTTACTTCGTTTGCTGGAGGGTCTATCAATTGCGTCATCGTCTATTTCTATTGTATTTATTAGCGCTTTCATTGTTCTGAAACGATCAGTCTTGTACAAGGAAGCCGAAAACCCATTTTCTTCCGGTAGAAAACAAAAAAACTTGGTGACCTTCGCGTATCTCTTGGCATCTGGAATTATATCATTTTCTCCATCCTTCACTGCTTTAAACTTAAAAAAATATATATATTTATTGGCCTCACACACTATCAAAAGATAAAAAAGATAAGAAGAAAGATAAAAAAGATCACACACTACCAAAAAACAACTCAACATTGTTTCCACTTGCCCTTTCTCATTGGCCTAGTATAGAACGTTAAGGGAAAACTTTTTTCGAATTCGTTCTCTATGTTTAGCGTGTTGCAGGTTGAATGAAATATTTCAAGTGGAATGCAACGTCGTCATTCTTATGTAAATATGTGGAACTCGCCCTTTAGCGATGCACAATCAGACGACAGCTACTGTGTTCGACCTCATGCTTGACCAGGGCATTGTGTTTCGTAGCAGCCTCTCATCATCATTTTCCTATGCATTTATTATTTGTGTGCGTTGATTTTTTTTTATTTCCCATCCTCATATTCGTTCCTGTACCCTCCCTCTTTGGATTCTATGAAAATTTTCTTAGGAATGTTCACCCTTCAATTCGTTCATAAACACGGTGTTGACATCACCCTGGGCGTTCCGGATGGCGGCTTTTTCTAGTGGCCGGTTTCGATTTGGATTGTACGAGGTAGTTCCAAGAAAAAATAATGTAAATATTGCAAGACTAGCTAAACAAAGCAATTTCCAGCACAGCAATGTATAGTGTTAAACAGCCCTTCCTGATTAGTCAGTTTTCCTCTTTCCTTGCTAGAGCTAAATTTTCCTTGGTGAGACAACACCGATGGGGAATTGGTAATAAAAATCGGCATTGAATGTGAGTCACATCTAAAACTACCTCTCCTCTCCTTGATAGTTCCAGCGAAATTGTCCCATTTGTATCAACTCGTGATACGGTTTTGACCCAAAAAGTCTTCTGATAGCGTTGTCGTTGGCCATTTCTGCGGAACGGATTATTATTTCGTAAACTTCATATTTTACACTTTCTGTACTGGCCCCACTAAACAGCATTGCCTTTTGAAATCGATGGAATTGCTATTGTGTATTTTATGGTTGGTTTTAAAAGGAAACCCTTCAGAATTTGGTAATATTTTTAAAAACTGATAAACAATCTGGAAAGTTTATTTTATTGTGGTCGTAAATATTTGTTGTACAAACAGAAAGGCCACGAGTATGATACATGATGAAAGTGATTTAAATAGTTCAGTTAAAATAGTTAGAAATGGACTCGATAATTGAAGGGCTCGGGGCAATAAGGACGTAACCCATAGGAAGAAGAACCAATTCTAAATGTAATACTTAGAGCTTGTGAAATCCATTTATAGTGTTTTCAATTACAATTGCACAAGTAAACTGCAATCACAGTAAAGCAAAACAACAACCATACAGATTTACAGATTTTTTAAAAATATAACATCACTTTCCACAAAAATTCTTCCTGTGGGTTAGATCCTTATTGCCCCGAGCCCTTCAATATTTAGAATTGATCATTCATTATAGTCAACCATTTCTTAAGGAGAGCTCCTTTCAACATCTCCGACTGTAACTTTTCTATTCTTCTCACTTGTACATGCAATGGAACATTGAAATGCTCGATAATTCAAAATGGGTACCATTAATTCTATTTTTATCTTGTAGGAATGCTCGTATATTTCACCATGAGGGTTGAGTTATTGGGGGACTCATCAGGGGAATTTCTGCTCGAAGGTCTACGAACTGTAATAAATGGACACAGCCGATTCTCTTTGGAGGCGTTATCAGCGCAATGCGTCTACGAAGTGGAACCTCTTGATGGCTCTCCTTGTCGCGTTCCTCGGTGTTTTTGGGGAGCGAAGCGAAGCGTTGCTCCCTTTGACGGTGGCGGCTTACTTTCGCTCGTCATCAGGTCAGTGGCGCTCCACCGCCCACCCACCCCCACGGCTCGCTGCACCCACTTCCGCCACCCTCGACAAAGATGGACGCCCCTGCTCAGTGGTGTGGATTTGAACCCTTCACGCCTTTTTTTTTTCTCTTGATTTGTTCTGCTCTTCTTTTTTTTTTTTTAACGACGGGCTTTTGTTTAGATAACACCTACATATTAATAAGAATAAGAACAAGAACAAATAGACGCAAAGCAATCGGTTGGTTCTTTTGTTTGTCTGAAGCTGGAAGAAGGCAATTAGGCGTCCTCTGCAGTCCGCTTTCAGCCATTGTTGCATTACCGTGACGTTCAAAATTATACTAAATTATACGCGCTAAACATAACGCATGTCGAATGCTGATGCTGAAAAACACTTGTCAATTGAATACAATTTTATTCGATTTTATCTTTAATAAAACAGTCTAAATAATCTTTCGCCTATTTGGTGTAAAAAGAAAAGTTATCCTATAAGAGTTTCAGTCCTTTAAAGAGGATTGAGCATACATATTTGTTCTCTTGATTCAAAATTCCTTCCTCCTGGATGAGAAAAGTCAAAATTCGTTAACGATAAGTGTGATAAGCGTCACCTTTAACGCCCACCAACGAATAATGGAGGTGACGGGCGTTGGGTGGTGCATGGTAAAACAGTTGTTTTCGGTTAATCTTGTTTACGTAAGTAGTATAATTGTTGATTAAATCTTCTTTTATGTAACAGGAAATGTTAAAAAAGAGTTTTATTAATTAAGGAACAAAACTTCCTCTGGTGAAGTTTTTTTGATTTTGTTTTTTATTGTTGTTTTTCTATCAGTTTCCTAATCTCATCACCAATAAAGACGTTCTATTTACTGTTTTTTTTTCTCTTGTATTTTAAATTTATTTAACAGATTTTGTTGTCGCGAAATACCTCTCTTATCCGTCATCGAGATAAGAGTGCGCAAATAGTTCACGAGTTGAAATTCCAAAGAAGCGGCTGGGTCAGGGTGATAAAGCGGCGATACGGAAGCATAGCGGCCAGCGCGTGAGAATGCCTCGCCGCTGCCTGGTAACCAAGGTAACGGGCAGAGGAGTGATAGGTGATTGTCGTCTCCTTTGCTTTGCACTGTGGGAGATTGGCCGCTAGAGGTGCACGTTATCTAGGGATCGGACGCTGCGTCTCAACTCGTCGATTATATTTCGTTGCTGCGATCGAATTACCGTTTGATGGAGAGAGACAGACCTGGCGGGTGATTTGGTGTCCGGCGTTTGGATTGTTCTTAATTCGTGTTGTTACGCGAGCTTACTTTGGAGGACGATTCGCTTCTCTTTTTCTGCGCAACAAGTGGTTTGTAACGTGACGTCATCGGCTCGTTTGGCAGCCATCATGGATCCGTGGCACACCTGAGTTCTGGCTCGGGTTACCCGCGAAGGCAGGTGCGGGACATCCGAGCCCGCTTCCCTTTTATTCTAATACCTTACCCCCTCTGCGGGACATTTGATCACATTACGGTTGTGGACACACATTTCCACCCGCAATGAATTTCTACGAGAACACCTGTTTTCGGTGCGGACAGGTCGTTTACCAGGTGGATAAAATTGGCCCACTGAAGGATTTCACCTTCTTCCACCAACAATGTTTCAAATGCTCTGTTTGCGGGACCAAACTCACGTTGCGCACCTACTTCAACAACCAGCAGGACATCGAGGACCGAGAAGTGTACTGCAACAGCCACGTCCCGAAAAGTGGACCGGGACATTTGGACGGGCATGCAGTCATCATTCGTTCGGCGCTGAACGTGCCGAAAACGGCCAACCTGGTGAACGAGCAGATACGTGGTTCGGGAAAGGGGACGTTCGACGCCGAGTCGCTCGGCATTCGCCAGTACATCAAATCGGCCCGCATCGACACTATCGAGGGCAACCGCCACAATCAGATCGCCAGCCCCCATAACAACCACCACCATACACCGCAACACGACTACGGCAAATTCGATGCGAGCGCACTGCACATCCGCCACGCCTTGCAGGCCACCGAGCTTCACCGCGGCTATAAATACCAGCACGTCGAACGCAACATTAACGACTATCTCGTAAGTTTCTCAATTTTATTTAGGATAAGCTCCCCCTATCCCTCACCCAGAGCAACGACCACGCAACCCCTTATAACCAAATGATGGTACTTTGCCATTTCAATAACGTTTGTATTCTAGATTAAGTTTTCAAACATTCATACACATCTACTAAGATTAAAATCGCGTTTTAAGAATTTTCTAAGCGACGAAAATAAAATTTAGTTTAATTCGGCAATCCAAAAATCTAAACAATAACAATAAAACCTACCAACAACATACTCAACACGTATGTGTGTGAACCGTAGCAGATTTAGAACCAAAAAGCGAAAGTCGATTGGAATGCTGCTGGTCACTGCGGAAATTCATTTGGAAGTCTTCTCAGTTGTCTTCTTGAATATTATAATAAATATAGGGACCGTATAGAAAATCAATGGAGCTTGTTTAATTACATTACAGTTTTGCGTTTATTTATTTATTTATTTATTTATTTATTTATTTATTTATTTCTCATGACTAACTTAGATAATTTTCATGTATCTTTTACTATCGACTTAATGGAAAAGAAAAGACCAATGTAGCCAATTATTATTTTGGGCTAATACTTCCTTTTTTTAATAGTATTCTTGATTATTTATTTGGTATCACACAATTTTTGGCTTTGCATTCATTATTGTGTATCCACTCCTTGAGAAGCTTGCAGTTCCAATCATATTAAGGGCAAGATTTACTAAACAGATCAGTTTTTTATTAATAATTTTTTATTAATTTGCTATTACAAAATTCCTGGTGTCAGTAGATTGATTATAAAGATTTATTATTGTTATTATTAATATTATTATTTTTATTTTTCAGTCAGTTTACGTTAGTTGGCATCTGTGTCATTTATTAAGAAAAAATTCTATAGATAGATTAACTAGTTTCTTTTAAGGCACCTTCTTTTAATGGCCTATTTTACCCAATGTCTTTTTTTTTTTTCTCAATTGATGTTGCATTATAACGACCTGTTTGTAATATATAAAATGTAGTAGAGCATTATATCCTTTAATTTTTTTTTTCCAATCTGTATATAATGCCTTGTTTCATTTTAATTGTGTCGTGAACTCATTATGTTAAAAATGCTTAAAAATTTGAATTAATAATTACGATTAAGTTGAAAGGAGAGAGGGTGGGAAAAAAATGGATTATTTTATTTGTCATGGTAAACATAGATACTGATATAGAAAAAAAAAATTCAAACTTCTGCAGAGGAACACTGACTATTATCCTTTCTACTGAATATCTTGCAGAATATAAAATTTCTTGAGGAATATGTAGGGCAAATGATTGTGCTGGTTGTGATCCACTCAGGGTCATTGTTCGCTCTTTGTCTTAGGAAATAGTTTTTCTTCTCTGATAAATATCTGTGGGACATGTGACTTAAGTATTTAAAGCATTCCTATTTCACTAAAATGGAAAGTAACTTTTTAAATTAAATTTTGAATTTATATTTGCAAGTTTAAAAAGCTTTGTTTCATAGAAAGTCTGTAAGTAAAACTGGTTATGCAAGTTTATAGCTGTTCACTTTAAGGAAATGCAATGACTTAAAAAGTTTAAAAAAGGAAATGAAGGCACATTGCAATTCTTTCTTCTATATAAATGAAATAAAAATAAATATTTGTAGGTTATCATTTGACATAAAACACAACATTAAACAACTAGTAATGTTTAATATTCATTTTCATTTTTAACAAGTAGAAACTAAATATTATTACAATATCTGTAAGTTAGTCTTGTAATGTTAAAGTTATTCAGTTTAAAATGTGCCTCTCTTCAGAGATGAATTGGTGAATTAAGCATCCTGCTGGTGACAGGTTTTTCAAGGACCTCCTTTAGTAACCTTTCCTGAAAGCAGAATAAGAATCATAAATATTTTTCTTCTATCGTACAAAGTTTTCTGAATGTGTAAAAGGATTTGTAGCTTCCTTATTTTTGAAATGCTGCCCGTAGCCACCATTATCTAATTTTAGATGCTTTTCATTTCTGAAATTGATAAAGTTTATTAAATTGTTCAAGTCTCTATGATCTGGAGAGAAAAGATTTCATCCAATCTCAACTTTAATTAAACAAAGCTAATTATTAAGTTATTATTATTTAATTAGGCTACATACAATATTAAAATGATATCCTAAATAGGGAAAAATATCCCATCTGATGATAAACAAATATTTGAAAATGTTTTTGTCTTCGTTCTTAATTATATTGCCATCAATCATCATTAGTTTTAATTACTATTTCCATCAACATCTAAGCTTTTATTGTTCTTATATTCCTTAAATATCAACATTTTTTTTAATCAATTATGAAACTTTAGTTTAGGTGTTAATGATTGATCTATAATATTTCAGCTCTTTCATTTTTAACTTGATCTGTGCTACCCTTTTTCCTTCCATTCCTCCCCCGTTGGTCCCGTGTAGTTGTTTGCTGGCTGCACGTTAAAGAACCCTTGCGAGGCAAAATTTGGGGCCCCTATAACGCCGTCCTGAAATGACCATGGCAGTTGAAAAGGACGTTAATACCAAACAAACCAAACCAAACCAACCAACTATTCCTCCCCCGCCCCCCATTTATCTTTCAATTTAAGAGAGACTAGATATTAGTTTAAAATTATGGAGGGGGGGGGCATTAAAGTCATTTGAGTTTATAAAGGGGTGAAAATAATTTTTATCTTATTATTGCTACTGCCCTGTTATTAAAGTTAATAGTTTTTCTTTTAATGTACTCAAGCCAAAGATGAAATGCTGTATTATATACATGGTTAGCAAGAAATAAGTTTCCCACTCGGAGGGCTGTAGAAAGCATTTTATTGGTCCAAATGAGATAAAGTTTGAACTACAGATAACTTAAATGATGTGCTGATAGGTTGCACTGTAATACACATAAACACATTTCATATGCTTTATCAATGTGAAATAACATAATAAAGTACGCTTCATATGACAAAATTTCTTTACAGCTTCAACGGCATTTTGTTGGTTCTGGTAGAACAATTTACCAGTAGCGCTTTTTCAGGCATCGTAGGCATGATGTGCTGAGCGGTAACTAATGCTTGTGCAGACTCTGCTGTCTTTATATCAGAAGAATAATGCTAATAGGCATGTGCTATAATGCACTTAATGGTTCGCATTTTCAGTATATATGTATGCAAAGAAATACCTTTTGTGCTAGAGTGCCATTTATTGGTGAATATTTGTACTACAATTTTTTATTTATTAAATGTCAAGTGCATCATTTGAATTATCTGTAGTTCAAATTTTAGCTCATTTGGACCAATAGAATGGATTCTACAGCCCTCTGAAGTGGGAAACTTATTTCTTGCTAACCCTGTTTATTACTCTACCAAACCAATTCCAATCTTATGATTTACAGATTAGTTTTATGTAGGGTTGTTTGTTTTAAAACATCACTCATGTTTTAAAATAAAATGTTTTAAATCAAATGTCTTAAAACAAAAAAAATATGATTTAAAACAAAAAAAAAAAATCTGGTTCAAAACGTGTTTCAAACTAAAAAAAGTTTATTCGGAAACAAAAACCATTAACAAAACTTGAGAAATTAAATAATGTTTATGACAGGAATATATTCTGTCTACAAAGTAAAAAAAAAGGCTGGAATGAATTTTGGTTTTTGAAATCAAACACTACTGACAAAAAAACACCGATGCTTAAAGTTATTTAAACATTACCACACAATGTGCGAAACCAGGTCTGCTAAGTTTGGATTTAACTGAAATTTAAATATGTTGTTACGTACCCCTCCCACTATTATATTGGATAGTAACTCATGCTTATAATGAGTTTACGAGATATAACTATTTAATGTTAGTCATGTAGGCTATTGATGTATATTTACAAATTCGGACAGTTTGACATTCTAGTAGTCTATGTGGCCATGTGGGTAAGTCATTAGACTACAATGGTGAAGGTTCCGGGTTCAATTTCATTTAATTAAATTTTTTAAACTTGTTTTTTGAACAAATTATATATGAAACTAATATTAATTATTAAAATATTTTTATAATTTTTTGCATATTATATTTCATTTTAGAAAGGTAACAAATTATTTATTTTTAATAACTTATTATACTGGGTAGATACAAAAGTGAGCCCCCCTTTTTATTATCGTAACCGAAGCAGATATGTCAATTTTGATGAATCCAATGAATAGAAAGTTGTGGGTGACCTATCTCATGGTGCACTTTTCATCATCCCAAATATGCAAATTAGGACACATTCAAACCCTATCTTTAAAACCGTAACAGATACACGAAAAATTCCAATTGAAGACTTGTTCAGCATGGAATTCCAAACAAAACAAAATAAAAAATTTCCAAAATCTGATAAACGGTTCACCAACAATCACATGTTGAATTTATTAGTTACCTCCCTATGCACTTCACAGAGACATTTGAATGTTCAACATGCAAATCAAGAAATCACCAAAAATTACCATAATAACATTTGCTTTCATGAGGATAAGCAAATAAAAGGAGGCATGTGTCAACATACAGAAGACAGAATTCCAGGATGGCAAGTTACACTTTTCCTGAAATGGTCAACATGATCTTCTGCTTTGGATTGTGATTGTTGGTGATCAGTTTTTGTTTTGTTTGGAATTCCATGCTGAACAAGTCTTCAATTGGAATTTTACGTGTATAAGTTATGGTTTTGAATGTGTCCTAGTTTGCATATTTGGGATGATAAAAAGTGCACCATGGGATAGCTCACCAACAACTTCCCATTCATTGGATTCATCAAAATTGACATATCTGCTTCGGTTACGATAATAAAACGGGGGCTCATTTTTGTATCCACCCAGTATAATAAGTTATTAAAAATAAGTAATTTGTTAACTTCCTCAAATGAAATATAATATGCAAAAAATTATAAAAATATGTTTTTAATAATCAATATTAGTTTCATATATAATTTGTTCAAAAACATGTTAAAAAAAATTAAATTAAATTGGGAAAAGAGCAAGAATTGAAACCGTGACCTTTAGCATTGTAATCTATCGACTTACCCACATGACCACGTTGACTACTTGAATACCACATTGTCTGAATTTGTAAATATACATCAATAGCCTACATAACTAACTTTAAATAATTATATCTCATAAACAAATGCCCGAGTTACTATGCTATATAATAGTGGGAGGGGTGCGTAATAACATATTTAAATTTCAGTTAAATCCAAGCTTAATAGACCCGGTCCTCCCCTTGTGAGATTTGTATGTTGAGGCAGAAACATTACCTTTACTTTATTTAATAAAATTATTTTATAAATTTTTTAAAATTATTATTCTAAAAATCATAATAATTACTTTATTAATCAAAATATAATTTAAAGAATTATAGTTTTTATTCATATCAGTAAATAAAATGATTTCCATCTAATGCATCATATTCATGCAATATGTGTAAAAGCATTAAATATTTCTGGAAATATTATGTTTGAAACAGTTGTTTTAAAACAAAAAATGTAATTTAAAACAAAAAAAACGTTTTTTTTGTTTTTTTCCCAAAACTGTTTTTTTTCCAACCCTGGTTTTATGGTTATACAGCAATCTATAAACACTTTTACCAGAAATCTTGTGTATTTTCATAAGATTTCCTTTTAGATTATATTAGTGCTTTTAGCTGTTTTCAAATTTGTCATTGGATGCTAATGACTTGATTTGAAAAACTTCTTAGAACATTTGTCACAGAAGAATTCATTACTAAATTAACAAATCACACACAAAAAAAAAACAAGTATTTATTTTCATGAAGGTTTGGTGCGATTAAAAAATCTTTTCGTTGTACCGTAAAATCTTGAATACAGGCCCGGGCATCTATTTGTCTCAATGGTCTGGATCCCTCCGGCGATTAATCGAAACCCGACGTTTATTTAAGACCCGGCGTTAAGGGCTATTCCCAATAACAGGTTGTCTGGCAAAACGATTTCTTAAAATTTCCTGACCCTTTTCGGTTTATCACGTAATTTTCCCTGACACCAGCACCAAAAAAAATACATATTTTGATAGAATATTATTGATATTTTTCAAACTTTTCGTTCCAATTTCGCATTTTTTTGCTGAATTTGTAAAATTCCCTGACTTTGCCCGGTCGCTAGTCACCCTGCAATAAATCTGGTGCTTAAAATAAGGTAAAATAAATGAAGTAACAAAAAACTAACCTGAATGGAGAAGAATAACAACCTTGGTAACGACGAGCTTCAGTCCAAATGATTACCCTACCTATGAGAAGTTTGTAATGACATCCTACGAACGAGAACTTCTTTATATACAGAAACGGCAAGGGTAAGGCAGCAGGGATTGGTTGAAAATAAAATGGGTTAAATGAAGCGGCACAATGAGAAGGCATACACTTGATAAATAGTTTAATAATCTGAAAGTGAGGAAAAACCCCGGAATTTATATCGATTACCTGAAAAAGACCCTGCGTTTATTTGAGACCCGGCATTTAATCTATTTTTTAACACCCCACCCGGCTTTTATTCGAGACCGGCGTGTATTTAAATACCCGGCCTGTATTCAAGATTTTACGGTATTTGAAAAACTTCAATAAAAACGAGTTGTTAGCAGCTGGCCGATTGAATTAAGTTTATTTAATTTTCTTTTTTTCATCTTGATTGCGCATTATCTGTATTTCTTTTCTAAAAGTAGAGCAATGTGGAAACTAATTAATTGCAACTTTTTTGAAATAGGCATTACTTAGAGGGGGGAAAAACACCAACAACAACAACAAAAAAAAAAGCCACCATTTTTTTAATCTTTTTTTTTTTTTGTTTTTTTGTTTAATTATATTTTAAATTATTCAGTTAATTTTGAAAGAAAGCACAAATGCTGTCCGCATGCCACGAAAAGACCACTGAGTTTCTTAATGCACTCGTATGGTGTCGCTATAGTTGCAGATCAGTCTGTAGTTATGAAGGGAGGAAACGCGCTAAAATCAAGTAGCTTTTAAAATAGAAACGCCACCTCGTAAAAAGGCCCAAAAAGGGAAAACTATTCATAGTTGTGAAAGACAACTTGCATTTAAGGTTATTTCTTATTTCGATAAAGCTGCTTCTCATAAAATGGAACCAATTCCAATCGTCAATGCTACCAAAAGAGCGGCTGCTGCACTTGGAATCAGCGAAAAAACAGTGCAGAGAATTTGAAAAGAAGGAAATTCAAGTGCACAAATAGAAACTCCAGGGAAAAAAAGACCCAGATCTACAAGGCGAAATGTAGAAGATTCTGTCGACGATTTTGAGTTGGCTGTAATATGCCAGAAAATAAATGAAATGATTTCAACAAAACGTATTTTTCCAACAGTTGCAAAATTACTTCCTATTTTGCAAAAAGAAATTAATTTTTGTTGGAAGGCAACTTCTTTGCTAACATATGTTAAGTCTTGATAACCGTCAACACGCCTGAGCAGAGCTCCGTAAAAGCTGTGGAATTTTACTACTGTGCTTGGATACATCAACAAGCGTTTGATCTTGTCGTGCTGTTAAAGGTTTCTACATCTGTTGGAGAGCGGTAATACATTCATGATATCTTTTATTGCCTGAAATCAATACAATCCATATAATGAATATAGAAGTCTTCTTATAACAACAAACATGGTTGCTTGGCAGACTAATCATTGTTAACTCACCAGACCATTTTTTACTTGCTTCATTGTTTGCGCTTCTTCTCGTTTTATTATAGCAAATCACATTATTACCAGCATTGTTATTCTTACAGAGGAGCCAAATTTTGAAATATCTTCAGTTACGATGGTCATACTTTTGTCATTTAATATAGACTCAAATGGCACCTTCTATTGAATTGTGTAAAATTTGCTTTGAAAAATTGACTTCAAGTAAATCTTACAAATTAGAACATCTCCACACTACAATGTAATGAGTGTGATATTAAATTTCATGCCCGGTGTCTTGACATTACTATCAGTGATCTATATTCAATTCAAAAAGAAGATCTACCCTGGAAATGTCCTCTTTGTTCTAGGAATCAACAAGAAGATAATGAACATCTCAATGATAATCATGGAAATGAACCAATAACTAAAACAGGCATTCTTGATAGTATTTCTGCTTGTATCAAGGAACACCTGGATGAAATGAAATGCACCATTATAGACCTTGCTAATTCAGTAGACTTTCTTTCCAAGAAAATAGATGATATTTACACTGATTTAAAACAAACTCAAGTAAAGTTAGCAAAATGTGAGACTACCATCACACACTTGTCATTAGAAAATGAAACCATGAAAAAAGATTTGCAAGCTATGAAGACGCCATTCAATATTCTTAAAATTCCAATTTACTCATTAATGGTATTCCTGAAATACAAAATGAAAACCTAATGGACTATATTCAAAAAATTTGTATAAAATTAAATGTTGACTATTCTTCTCAAGACATAGATACAATTCACAGATTTGGAATCAGAGATGTTAATGGTAAAAAATCTAGACCCATTGTAGTCAAGTTTACAAACAAGAGTTTACAAACATTTAATAATGATTAACAAGAAAGTTATTCCACACTCCCGATCAACAGATTTTTTTGAAATTTGTGGAGAGAAATGCCCCGTGTATATCAATGAACACTTATCCCCATATAAAAGTTATCTTTTTAAGAAGACTAGAGAAATGAAAGTGTCCAAGGGATTTAAGTATCTATGGACTGTAGAAGGTAAAATTCTCATGAGAAAAGATAGCAATTCAAGACCAATTATTATTATGTGTGAAAATGACCTGAATATTCTATAACGTAAATCCTATGACTAATTTATCACTTTTTTTTATCAAAATTTAAGAGGCCTTAAAACCGAACTGTTTAATTTCTCTTCATCTGTTCTCAGTGAAACATGGCTAAATAATCATATTAATAATGGAGAACTATTTGATGATAGATATCAAATTGAAAGAAATGATAGAGATTTATTATTGAATAAGACGGATGGAGGTGGTGTTTTAATTGCAATCAAAGAAAGCATTAACTACTCTAGAATTGATTTTAATCCTGGTGTCTGTCTCATTGACTCCGTATTTCTATTAATCAACCTAGGAACAACAAAATTTTTACTAGGAGTATTTTATATACCTCCCTATATCTCTCATTCGGATTTTAAATTCTTTTTAGATAATGCTTCTTCTTTTGCCTTATCTCTCTCTGTGATAACTTTTTAATTGCAGGAGACTTTAATGTCCCCAACTATTCCGATAGTGCTATCCCTCTCTGTTCGAATGCAAACTCTAAACTCAAATACCTAAATAATTTCATGAGTACTTTAAACTGTAAACAAATAAATACAATTACGAATAAGCATGGTAATATTCTCGATTTAGTTTTTATAAATTTTACAGAATTCTCTTGCCTTAAAGAAGATGGTTTAGTAACTGAAGACGATTATCATCCATCATTAAATATTCTAGGCAAAGTAACTAATACATCTCAAAAATACATCAACTTAACCTCCCATCTCCTCTATAGTAAAGCTAATTTTCTGGCTCTCTATAATAATTTTCTCTAGTTGATTGGTCTTCTTTAAATAATTAAATTTGTGAATGATGGTAGCAATTGCTTCCGAAAAGTACTTCCAGAATCAGGTTGTATTTATCCTATTTCTTAGTGTTGTTGTGGTTAAAGAGTTTT
>JAHWFO010079520.1:1008872-1033275 GCA_023313115.1 Rhysida immarginata | reverse complement strand
TAGTGTTGTTGTGGTTAAAGAGTTTTTTATTAATATTAAGATTCACAATTAAATTTGTGTTAACAAAATGGTATCTAAATTCTATGATATTGTATATTATATTATTTCTCTTTGCGTACCTACCTCTCCAAAAAAGAGAATCAGGAAATTTCCTGTATAGTTCAGTAGAGAAACAATAAATATACTTAAATCAAAACATAAAGCTAGACTAAAAATGAAAAAATTAACTTCAGTTACTGAAAAAGAAAAATTTTGTTTACTAAGATCCAAAGCCAAAAGACTAATTAAACGGGACTTTAAGAAGCATATGCATAATGCTCAACTTCAAATTAGATATAATCCCAAAGAATTCTGGAATATAATTAATAAATTAAAAAATTCCGATGTGAAATATTTCAATAACATCATGTTTTATAATGACATGACCGTAGATAATTTAAATGATATTGCTACTGCTTTTGCATTAAACTTTAAATCAGTTTTCAATGACTCTTCTATTAGCAATAAACATTTTGAAGATGTTTTTCCTGGGATATATCAAAGCACTATTAAAGTAGACAGTACTACTGAAATATTTTCCCAATCAGAAATCATAGATGCTATTAAAAAAGTTAGAAATACAAAATCATGTGGACTTGACAACATCCCATCATATATTTATAAAGCTTGTAGTCAGTTTTTTTCATATCCTTTTTTTCTAATCTTCAATCTTTCCTTTCAATCGGGCATCTTCCCTAATGTATGGAAGCAAAGCAAAGTAGTTCCTATATTCAAAAAGAAAGGTGATAGAAAAGATATAAAAAATTATCGTCCTATCTCCATTCTTAGTTTTCCTGCAAAAGTTTTTGAATATTTAGTCTATCAGAAAATTTATACGTTTTTATCTCCTTGTTTCTCTTCTTGTCAGTATGGTTTTATTAAAGGTCGATCAACTGTCTCAAACCTCCTGGACTATGTACATTTTATTGGAGATGGTATAAGTGAAAACAAACAAGTTGATGTAATTTATATCAATCTTGAAAAAGCCTTTGATAAAATTGATCACTTTTTACTCATAAAGAAATTGATCAATTATGATTTACAACCTCATTATATCAAATGGATTTAACCAACAGAATCAACTACGTGAATGTTTATAATATCTATTTGTCTAGTTTTATCTCCTCCTCAGGTGTTCCTCAAGGATCAATACTAGGACCTCTACTTTTTATTACATTTATCAATGATGTCCCAGAATCAGTAAAATATTCTCAATTATTCCTTTTTGCAGATGATATTAAAATAGGCAAAATTATTAGTACTTCTAGTGACTCTCAAGAATTACGACTTGATCTTCAATCGATTGAATCATGGTGTAGAATGTCAGTTAATGATAAATGTCACTATGTTACTTATTCGCTTAAAAAAACTGTTCATACTTATGATTATATTTTAAATAACACGCTTCTACAACGAAAATCAAATACTAAAGATCTAGGAGTCATATTCAACTCAAAACTATCTTTCAATGACCGTATTAATTTTATTGCTACCAAACTACATATTTTACCATTAGAAATTCTCTAAGCTTTAGTAATATTAACTTTTCAGTGTTTCTTTTTAATGTTTTGGTCAGACCAATATTAGAATATGCCTCCATCATTTGGTCTCCGTCTCATGTTACATTGCAGTTAGATTTAGAAAAAGTACAAACAAATTTCTTGCGTAACCTTTTCAAATTATTTCATCCTACATTTTTAAATAATAATAATAATATGTATTTAACTAATACTTATCTTCTAAAATATTTTACATGTGACAAATTATCTAAAAGAAGGCTTATATTTGATGTTTGCTATTTATTTAAGCTTTATCATAATATCACTTACTCTTCTAAATTTCTTAATTATGTCCAATTACGCGTACCTAAGCTAAATTCCCGAAACAATGAAATTTTTTATTTACCTTTACTAAAGAAAACAATTGTTAATAATTTACCCTTCTATAGAATGTTTAAATTATGTAATATTATATCCAATCTGATATCAATGCAATGAATTATAACCATTTCAAAAAAATTGTTATAGAAAATATTTTGCTCATTCTGTAATTCTTAAATATTTTTCTTTGATTACAATTTTTTTTTTTCATATAAATATTGTCATTTTTTTATTATCTATAAATTTATTGTACTTTAATTTCTTTCTTTCAATGTAATTGTTCAGCTGTAAGCTGTTACTGAGCACTCAGCCTGTTGCTTACAATTTTTTTTTAATAAATAAATAAATAAATAAATACTTCATAAGCTTTGCTACTGATGGAGAAAATGCAAAAATAAATGATCAGTGTTAATTGAATGATCAGACATCATTGCATGGAGAGGTAAACACCTGAGAAATATGAAAAAAATAAGAGAAGAAAATCATTCTATTGTTTACATCGATGAAACATAGATCAACTCAAATTTGGCTTTCAAGAAATGTTGACAAGATGAACAAACAGGTGCTATTGTGGATGTGAACGCGTCTAGACATCAGGGTTCGCGCTAGGACAAAATATCTACGAGTCAATTTGACTCCCAACCTTGAAAACTGCAAGTCAAATTTCAGAAGATGCGAGTCAAAATTTAGATTCTTTTTAACTTCCTTTTTTTACATGCATCCACAAATCTCTATAATTGTTGCCATATTTAATTAGAAATGTAAACAAGACCACGTGTGACAAAATGAAGTGAGTTTAAAATGTGATGAGAAAAATATGGGCTGATGATATTCAAATTTACCAAGTCAATTTTGACTCGCTGATCAAAAAATCACCAGTCAATGTTTAGCAAAAATGCCTATTTGACGCGTAAATTGCGAGTATGCGCGAACCCTGTAGACGTATTATTGTTGTGCATGCTGGTGGAAAAAACGGATTCATAAACAATGCAGCGTTGTTATATAAAGCATCTATAACACATGGAGATTATCACGGACAAATGAACCAATAAAATTTTGAGAAGTGGATACAAGAAATGTTGATCCCTAATTTGGAGCCCAATTCGGTTGTTGTTGCAGATAAGGCACCCTATCATACAGTGCAAATTGAAAACGTGCCAAATACCAGTTCTCTTAAATCTGACATGCAGAACTGATTGGAACAAAGAAACATTTCATTTGAATTGATGGAACTGATAAAACGAAATAAACCTGCTGAAAAAGTGTATTCCCTTGTTACAATTTTGCAGCAGCATGGACACATGCTGGTTAGAATTCCACCATACCATTACGACTTGAATGCAATAGAATTCATCTGGGCAAAGGTAAAATATTTTGTTCGTCAAAACAACATTAAAGCCGACATGACATTAACTGATCTGATGAAATTAAGCAGTGCCGCACTACAACGAGTGACACCAGAAAGGTGGTCGTCAGCATGCAGCCACGTAGAAAAACTGGAGCAGTATTACTGGAACACAGATGGATTAATAGAGGAGGTTAAAAGTTTGATCGTCCACATATCAAGCGACAATGAAACAGATTCCAATGAAACAAGTTCAGAAAACATCTAATTCTTCCTCGGGACAGTGAAGTGTAATACTAATATACCAAATATTATACAAACTTGTACAGATTAGTTACACATTGTTGCTCTATTTTCAATTTCTAATGTATTTAGTTTACTCTGATTTAATGTCTCGATTTCAAGTGCTTGTGATAAAAACTACTACTATGAATCTAGTTAGTGTTGGGGGACAAACAGCCAAAATTGAGTCGATCCATGTTTCAACGTGTAAACAATATTTCTCTTATTTGTTTCATGATTTTCTTCTCTTATTTTTTCATATTTCTCAGGTATCTACCTTTCCAAACGTTTTCATTTGTTTGGAAACACGGCCAGAACTCATTTTTGCGCTACTTTTCAAACACCATAACTATAGACTGATCTACAACTACAGCGACACCATATGAGCACATTAAGAAACTCTGCAGTCTTCTCGTGGCGTGCGGCCACTAGTCAGATTTCATGGTAAGAGGCTAGATCATCAAATGAAAAATAAATTCAACACGTGATGAACAACAAAAAAAAAAAAAAGAAAATGATTTTTAATTTTTTTTTCCTCATTTTTATTTCTGGATTTAGCTGAAGAAATTTGTTTTTAAAAAAGCATTTTAAAAGTTGTTATGATTCATATTCATGTACAGTATTCATAATTATTGAATAAATTTCAAAAATTTTATCAATCCACCTTTTATATTCATCTTTTACCTTTTCATTGTGGAGGATCTTAAATAACCATTGGATCTATTGGAAATTAGCCTTAGGCTAAAACTTAACAGGGCTAAAATCACAGAATTAAAATACACAGATGTGAAACTATACCAGGTGATCGAGGCCAAAACATCATCTGCAATATAGGTGGCACCTCATTCAGTATGGATTAGATATATACGGCGATAATTTATTTTAATGTATGTTAATATATATAATAAACACCATCTCAGTTTTTAACATTTGTATAATGTTATGGATTTAATGTTTCCCTTATGTAATAATCATGATGCTACGTTATTTCTATCAACTTCCATCGTCCATATTGCGGCAGCTTAACGTACATGTATTCCGTATTCTTATGGTGGACTGTTTTTGCTGTTCTTTTCTATACTTGATAACATTTCATTTGCCAAATACAAATTGGAGAACAGGATAAATAGGAATCATCAGTGCTGAAGAGCAGCAGATGTGAATCTTGTGTGAAAACAAAAGAAATAACGATGAAATTTCATTTATTGTTTTGAAAACGAAACAAAATTAAAGTCCTATTCTAGTCGAAACTCAGAAATAACGTCACATTTGATCACAGCGCCCTCTACCTAGACTGGCAGAATATTATTGTCCTGCTGTGTGATGTCACCTCGAGATGAATAACATTGCGATACAGTAGGTTTCCCATCTGCGTGTTTTAATCTGTGGCTAAAATATTAGTTATGGGACAAACACAAAAGATCTGCATCTTAGCACTCTCGGGCAAATATTTTATTAAAACAAATAAAATTAAGCTTAAGCAAAAAACTATAAATACAATAAAATATAACAACAATACCCATAGCAACAATAGTTTCACACAGTAAAATGTGTGTTTATATTTTATAGCTTTTGGGATGAGGAAAGATTATTCACAAGCAAATCAATCTAACATTTCCTTTGACTAATTCAGGGAAGAGTAACAATGACTCTTTTAGTTTTTATAGGAAGTTGTCCTCTTTGAGTGAGATTGTTTTATGAATGTATCTTATTCTATGAATAATTGAAGTGTACATAATAAATTGGTTATATATGAAAATTGATATTTCACATATAACTCTATATTAATAGAATAGAACGGTATGTGTGGGATGGGGGAGGATGACATATGAGACAGGTGAATTCTTTTTAAAGAATAGCACGTAATAAAA
The DNA here is from genome assembly GCA_023313115.1 of Rhysida immarginata. Lineage (NCBI taxonomy): Eukaryota > Metazoa > Arthropoda > Chilopoda > Scolopendromorpha > Scolopendridae > Rhysida > Rhysida immarginata. Next base: position 1,027,858 of record JAHWFO010079520.1, on the reverse strand, counting down.
TATGTATTGGATTGCATTTGAACCATGTAAAACAGGAATTTTATTTCATTAAACTTTTAACTTAAACTTTTTTTATTTGCTGGTAATAATTAAATAAATTAATTTAATAGAAAACACATTAAATATAATCCAAAATAGTTTATATTTTACATAAGCACAGATATTGAAGTCACACAGTTTATGAAATGCACAACTTTTTGCTCTTTCCATGAATTTTAACATCTTTGAACAGTTCATGAAATATACAGAAATTGTAAATGCACAATTATGAAATCAGCTCAATTCATATATTCTATAGTTATAGATAATCTAAGATTTCTCTTGCTTACTTACCTGTTAATTATACTTTTTATTGCTATACAGGGTGAATTTTAAGTACATTAACAAACTTTTAGGTGAGGAAGTATGGGTAATTCTAAGCAAAAAAGCTCATATGAACATGGGTCCTAATTTGAACGATAATTCAGGTTCAACAAGATAATAACTCAGGTTCTTTACACATGTGAGTACTAACCAGCATATGTTATATTATTGACTGCGTAAGTCTGAAACTACTCATTGGAATTTGATCAAATTTTAACGGTGCACAGAATTTTATGTACCCCGTTATTCACCCAAATTTCATTATCCTAGGCTTTGGTTTACAGCAGTGTATGCAGCAGAAACATGGACCTTATTGTAGAAGGAGGAACAAAAATTTGAAGCCTTTGAGATGTCGTGTTATCGAAGAATGCAAAGAATCAGCTGGACAGCAAAAAAGACAAATGAGCAGGTCCTAGAGGAGGCTGAAGTCAATACGAAGGAGGAGACTGTCCTGGATGGGACACATATTACGACACGAATGACTCCTTAGGAAAGTGTTAGAGGGAAGAATCCTGGAAGAGGGAGAGAAGAAGACCAAGGAGAACATTTGTGAGACAGCTATGTGAAGATGCCCAGGTCGGAAGATATGCCCAGTTGAAGAGAACAGCAGAAGATAGACAATGTTGGAGAAAAATTGTAACTACTACAAACCAGCCTTTGGTATGCATGAATGAAGGTGTTAAGAGAACCTGAATTATTAACTTGTTGATCTTGGTAGCAGCAGTTTTATTTTTGTTTGTATCTCAGTTATCCTTCAAATTAGGACCCATGTTCATGTGAACTTTTTTGTTTAGAATCACCCGTACTACAGTGGCACTACGTCCTAGCTCACTTTGCTTATGATAATTAGATAAGCAAATGAGGCATGTAGGCCGATTTAATATATGGTAGTCCTCAAAATTCAAGACAGAACAAATATATGTCTTGTCTGACACTCGAATCAACTTGCACACACTAAAGTGATGAAAATCTGATAGGATATAAATCTCTTGTCCTGTATCTCTAATTACAAAGTTCATAATATTTGGTTGTGGCTGCAATATTTGTTAAAGAATGTGATCGCATAGTAATTATTCTCTTATTACCTGAAATAAAGATAAAAGTACAAACTCACCTTTTAGTCTGCTCAGATACACCTTGTACAAGTCATATGATGAACTGATAAATTCTTAATTCTTATCAATAAAAGCAACAACAGCATACAAATGAACAATCCTTTTATTTTACATTTAAAAGAAAATGAGTATAAAACAAATGAGATCTTGAAATTATTTAAGTTTATGAGAAATTGTGAAAGGGGCTTGAACCCAAAATCTGACTAGATATCAATTAAAATGTAATTATTCTCCAAAATACAATGTTAATTGTGATTAGGTAAAATTGCTCTTAAAATTGAATACTAAAAGTAAAATCTAGAGTAAGATAGAGTATTTGTGATAACAGTAAATATAACTATTCATTTCAACACAAGTGAGTGTTGCTTTCTTGCACTTTTGAAATGTTCAATTGTCTCTAAGCATGCCATAGAATTTGGCGCATTTTTAGTGAAGATAACGAAGTGAGTGTTGCTTTCTTGCGCTTTTGAAATGTTCAATTGTCTCTAAGCATGCTTTAGAATTTGCAGCGTTTTTAGTGAAGATAATGAAATTTATCTGAGTGTAAGGGGGGGGGGGGGCGATACTTTATTTTGCACATAATACTGATGGATTTAAATTTTAGTGTTAGAATTATTGGCCAAATAGGTATGAATTGATCAATTGTTTAATATTAAGATCTTAATATTTGCATACAGTGACAAAATCATGAATTTTACTCACAATTCCGTTGCTGTTGTTCACTATGATGTCGCTGAATATTTGCTGACGTTATTCACACTGATGAACTTATTGGTGACTTATCTCACATACATAATGATTTCTGTGACAAATCTTTGTTGACTACTGAAGAATATACTTGCAGTTTGTGCACAGGTTGACTCACGTTGCAAGTAGGATGTGACGACGTCCCTACTTGTGTTCGCCTGATCAACACGTTGCTTTCAATTTCTCTTTCAAGTTTTCGACCACTGACAGGTTGTCAACTATGGCTTTTATTGCTTGAATGTTTAGGTAGTAGTTACATGAAATGTTCTTCAACAGAAAGAGATGACATGTAATTGATAAATGTCAATCACTGGGATGTTACAGAGCACTCTGTTGTGTGCATTTCCAACAATGCCTGCAACTGGCTCCTGCTGTCAGTCTCCCTGTGTTGGTGATTCTACTGTTGTTCATCACTCACATAGCTTTCGCTCTGTCTATCACTCGTCTTGCTAATGCCTCTTGTAGTTCTCGCTTCAGCGTCTGTCTTTATCCTCTGTCTGTCTATTGTTTGATGCCTTGCTTTTTATAATGACTGCAAGCGTCCACACGTTTGCAACAATAGCGCTCGCATTAGGAAAGCAACAAATAAATATAAAAATAAGTAAAAGGTAAATTTGAGGAATGGGGAACAAAGGGAATAAAAAATGAATAAAAACAGATTGCAAATTGACATAAAATATGTTAAATGTTAAAAGAGAAAGGTGACTCTGACCAGAGTAAATAACAACACGAGTTTTCCCTTAAGAACCATCACTCTACCTCCCCTAAAAGTTTATTGGTGTACTTAAAATTCACCTTGTATACCACTAGGGGAGAGTAGGGCAAAGTGGATCACTTAATTCTAGGTGAAGATTAAACCTACGCAATTTGAGTTAGTTTTCTCAGATTCACACACATCCAATATCTCAAAGCAATGGGAACAATAATCTGAAGCAATCACAGTTATATACCCCAGCATTTTTTTAATATTAATCTTTTTACAAGTACATGTATGTGCAGATTGTCCATTTTGCCCCTATTTTGGCCTATGTGGGCAAAGTGGATCAGTTGACAGGGGCAAACTGGATCATACACACAGAATAGCCTAAGAGGTACAATGATCACAGACAAAATCAAGTTGTCTTTCATAGGATGCCAATGACACCGGAGCTTTTGAAAGTTCAAGTTTCTTCACACATTTCTTCGAACCTTTGCCTCTTGAGCTTCTAGCTCAGCGGTTCTCAACCTTTATAATTCCGTTCCGCAACCCTTTTAATACAATTCCCCATAATGTGGAGACCCCGACTGTAATTTTTACTAATGGAAAAAATTTGTACAATAACATGTTTTCATGTTTTACATATTAGAATACAAAAAAAAAAAAAAAACAAGTTATTTCTGATGGTCTTAGGCGACCCCTGGCAAATCGTTATTCGACCCCCCGATGGGGTTGCGACCCACAGGTTGAGAACCGCTGTTCTAGCTGCAGAATTGGATGATTTTTGCCGTTTCTGGCGAGCTTGTCAATATTTCGGAAGTTTCCTCCTGACCCTTCGTTTACGCACTTCTCCAACAGTCTTGGTAGGAAATAGTCTCACATCTTTCCTGATCCATTTTTCCCCTTCATCAATTATCCACTTTGCCCCATCCTCTCACTTTAAAAACAAAAAAATTCCATGAGCAACACATTAGGCCTAACTGGCAAAAACACACATAAATTATATATCGATAAATTACTAACACACATATCTAGAAGAAATTTTGATCAAAAGAGTCATTACTGAACTGCAGCTAAATGATAAAACATTGTAAATTTTATGAAAACCGCATAAACACATTAACTTACATAATTTATTTCGTTCGGTCTTGACACGTCCCACTGACTACGCAACACACTTCTATCTGGAAAAAGGGAAATATTTGGCTGATCCGCTTTGCCCCCTATATCCATTTTGCTCCACTCTCCCCTACTAATTCTTTACAGTACTGTGTTTTAAGTAGAGCCGTGCGATGCTTGAAACATCGTGACAGTGATGTTAGCATCAATATCAGAAAAGCTACTCGATGCTTAACGAGAAAACATTGAGGTTAGCATTGATGTCAGAAAAACTGCTCAGTACTTAATGAGAAAGCATTGATGTTTTTGTTAACTGCATTCAGCTATATCAAGAACAGCAAAATAATAATATGAGACAGCCAAAACTCCGGACACTATGATGACAACAAAAGAAGGAAAAGAAACCACTATTCTGCATAAATGAATTTATAAAATCAAAAACCCGTATGTACATTTTGGAGATCTGTCTCCTTCACTGGGATTCAGCAAGTGTACCGTATTTATTCTACTATAACGCGACCTCTTATATAACGCGACTCCACTTTTTCGGCCCAAAAAATCGGCAAAAATCCTATCCTCTTGTATAACACGACCCCCATTTTTGACTCCTCACGAGAAATAAAGTGTACAAACTTATACAAAAAAAGAAGAAACTAAATAATAAAAAAAACAGAAAAATAAGAAAAAGTACCTTAGTTTTGCTGAGTGAAGAATCTCTTAAGTCCTGAATCACTAAATGCAGGTTGAAGAATCACTAAATAAATATGCTGGAGATCGAATCTAAAAGTATTGATGAACTGGATGAATAGGTTGTACTGATTTACACTCGACAATCGAACAGTGTAGTGTATCGGTATTCGTGTGGAACTTGAAGCATAGCTTCCATAATCTCACCCTTCATAATCATATTCCAAGGGAAATACACTGAACTAGAAAAGAAGCCTGATGTACCCACAATGGTCATCCAAAGTATGAAAGAAAATTGCCTCCTCTTGGTGGAGGAAAATTTGATTGACGACTGTTTAGACTAGAAGCAGACCACTAGTATTAGATAAAACACGACCTATGAAGTCCAGTAATCTGGAAATATGACATTATCAATGTCTTCAAAATTAATATCAAGTATATGCTTTGGATCACGATATCTCTTTCTATGTATAGGATGATTTAAAATGCCCGAGACTAGCTCGTTGCTATGATTTTCTATATTGGGCAGCATGGATTCCAGGAGCCCTTGAACGTATTTGCCAATATGAGTCATGTTGTAGTCATTATAAATGGAGGAATTGCGAACAATTCTCCGATCTTTTTGCGCAATAGTCCTACGGGTAACGTTTTGGAACGGTTGCAGTTCTTTCCACCTAGTCTTACATATTGTGGCCCAGACGGGCATACCATACGTCAAGATGGTCCGAACAATGACCTTATAGAGTAGGAGTTTATTATCAATGTTTAGAGCACTATTCCGGCCCAGCAGAGCAATCAAGCTAAACTTGGCTCTCTTGGCCTTATTCAACGCATAAGTTGCGTGGGGAGTCCAGGTAAGTTTAGAGTCAATGACAACACCAAGATATTTATAAGTTTCAACCCAGTCCAGTTTTTTGCCATATAGTGTTAGAGAATCTAATGATCTCTTTCTCTTCTTGGAGACAAACATCGCCTTGCATTTGTCTACATTCAATTTTAGCCTCCACTTGCTAAACCAGCTTTCACACTCATTTACAGCCTTCTGTAGCCGCGAGACTACTACGGCTGGTTGACGAGCACAGGTCAGTATAGCAGCGTCATCTGCGTAAAAAAAGAGCTTACATTTGGAAGGACTTGGGAAGTCTCGCATAAAGTAATTGAATAATACTGGCCCCAGGACTGAACCCTGTGGGACACCAGCTTTTACTTCATACATAAAAGATAGACTATCTCCAACTCTGGCCTGAAAGAACCGGTTGGAGAGAAACGAGTGTATCAGAGTAATTATATCTTGAGGAAATCCATCCATAATCATTTTAAAAATAAGACCATCGTGCCAGACTTGGTCGAAGGCTTTGTGTACATCGAGGAAAACGACCCCACAATACATAGAGAGATTAAGGGGCTCATTGATATCCGCTGCGAGCCTCCATGTTTGGAGTTGGCAGGAATGGTTTGAGCGAAAGCCAAATTGTTCATCGTGGATGAGATCGTTGGCATCACAGTACTCAATGAATCTCTTGAGAATTGTTTTTTCCAGGATTTTGGAAATTGATGGTAACAAGCTGATGGGCCTGTAGCTAACAGGATTTGCAGGATTTTGTCCTGGCTTAGGAATGCTTAAGACAACTGATTGCTTCCAAGCATCCGGGAAGTGAGTGTTCTTCCAGCAGTCGTTATTCACTTTTGCAATATCTTGAATTGTATTTTGAGGTAAATTTTTCAAAGCACTGTTCTTAATAGAGTCTTTACCTGAAGCTTTTTTCGTTTTTAAATTTTTAATGATGCTTTGGACTTCATTTACACTCACATTGCCAGAGTTTATATAGTGCTTGCAGTGCTATTGTCAATCAAAACTAACCAATCAACACAAAGTGGTACATTGGGTGGCAATGTCCATTGGCTGAAGAGTTCTTTTTTTACATGTTTTTTTCATCGAGGCAGTTTGGAAGTTTATAGCCCTACATTGATATGGAAAGCTTTCTCACTTGCACATCGACAAAAAAACACAACAGTACATCAGTTTTCTTAATAAAAAGACAAGTAATCTTTATTCAGTTTAATATTTTCACTACATAAGCTTTCTTGTAGGCTTTGGTTCGAGGCAGTTTTGAAGTAGGCCTAATTAGAAGTATCGATGTTTGGGAGAAGTTATTATCGATGTTGTTAGATGTTGGCGACGAGTAATTCGAATAAAAAGTGAATTAATATATTGTATAATGAACTGGACATTATATGCAATGTAATCAATGTATAATACACGGCAAATTCATCTGAATGTCATCAGCACAGAAAGCGACTTTGACAAAAGCAACTGCCTCAACTTCGAGGCAGTTTGGAAGTTTATAGCCCTACATTGATAGGGAAAGCTTTCTCACTCGCACATCGACAAAAAAGCACAACAGAACATCAATTTTCTTAATAAAAAGACAAGTAATCTTTATACAGTTTATTCAGTTTTATTCAGTAAGCTTTGGTTCGAGGCAGTTTGGAAGTAGGCCTATTTAGAAGTATAGATGTTTGGGAGAAGTTGTTATCGATGTTATTATCGGCCGCAGTCGTCGGAGGGCTGATTTTTATCCTCTAGTATAACACGACCCAGCAAATTTAGATGCTTTTTCAGGCCAAAAAAATTCGCGTTATAGTAGAATATTTACGGCATTTCTTTTTAATTTTATAAATTCATTTATGTGGAATAGTGGTTTATATTCTTCTGTTGGTGTTAACAGCAAAATAAAATAAATTTCTTCACTTTGAACAGTTTTCAGCATTTATTTTTAATGGCAATTAAATGAAACAGAAACTTGACAATAATTATGCAATTATCAACTAATGATGAAAAAGTAGCTTCTTGGTCAATTGATTTAGTGACCAGTAAATTCAGGAATGTGCAATGCATGCCATATCTTAGCTAGCCCTTTCCCAAAAACATTTCAGTGCATTTAATCATATTTGCAACATTATCAGTGATACAACACAAGATTTTTTCTTTATCGATTTCCCAAAAAGCAACCAGTTCATTCAACTTTACTTTCAAATTTTCTGCTGTGTGCAGTTTCCAACAGTACCATGCCTAAAACATGTGAATGAAATTCAAACCCCATGACATAATGCACGGTGACACAAAGATAATTTCGTGAATTATAACTGTCACTCCATGCATCGAAAGTCAATGAGCATTAATGAATCTAGCTACATGGAACTTCACGACATGTATTATTCCACTATACAGAACTACAAAAAAATAGAAAAAGCATACACCACTATCCGACTATTGACTATAAAAAGTAGAAAAAAAAACAATCGAGGCCATCGATGCCTCGAAAACCTGGCATCGCTATACCTGAAAACATCGAGGTTCGATGTTGACATCGAATACATCGTACGATTCTAGTTTTAAGTACCAACAAGTATTGGTAAGTTGTTACAAAAAGTGGTCAATTTATGGCAAATATACAGAGCTCGACAAAATCGGTAGCCTGGTAGCCAAATGCTACTAAATGTTCAAACATCGCTACTAAAATGCGATGCATGATTTGGCTATTACCGCATTTATTCTACTATAATGTGTATCTTGTATAATGCGATTCCACTTTCAGAGCCCAAAAAAACAATAAAAATTGTATTCTCTTGTATAATGTGTTCCTGTTTTTGACTTGTCACGAGAAATAAAATATGCAAGAATATACAGAAAAAGAAAAAAGAAAGGGGGGAAAAATCTATTTTACTAGTGCTATTACCAATCACTGCTTCTCAGATCATAAAAAGTGGAAAATATCATGAGTTCATTATAGAAAAGTGAAAAAACTGGATAAAGTTCCATTGCAGGGAAGAGGCTTATTGATGGTCTCTGAAACACTTCCTAGAAAGAAACCCTATGCACTTAAAATTTATACATTGTTACATGATCATAGGTAGTCATAATTTAGGGCTTATTACTGGTAGAAATACGATTAATAATGCCTTTTTAAGATGATGTAACAGTGTATGAATTTTTAGTGCACGGCTTTCGTTTTGGATGGTGTGGTCTCCACACAGTAAAGAAATAAGCATTGTCCACCGTTCAACACAAGTGAAGCCAAAGCATCCGAGCTGCAATAGATAAGTTGCACATTCCCAATTTGCGCACACGCGTTATGGTTGTGCCATCTGATGACTAATTATATAAATATCAGGCTAGAAAACTCAGCAACAAATGGTTAACGATGATGAATGCTTATGACTTACTTTTAAAAAAAAATCAATTAAATGGGAAAGTAATCTATCAACTTTACCAATCCTGACAAAACATTGAGGGTATTTAAAAATTTTCAATTTGTATAAATGCAGTGATTAAAATTAATAGTTTACTAAATGAAATTCTACCTAATTTATTTCAGATTGTCACAAAATTGTCACCACGTTGGAGGAATTCTTGAACATTATTCAAAATTAATGTCAAATAAAGAAAATGAAATTCCAAATGCAACATGCACAGACTTATTGTATAAGTGGATAAACCAACAGGAAAAACACCCACATGTGGGATCCGGATTAGTGAATTACATACAATAAGACAAAATGCAGTAAATAATCAAAAACTGCATAAATGTTTAATTAATAATTAAAATGAAAAAATTTAAGAATTATTAATTAATTAATTTTAGGGTGTGTGGTCTCGCACAAAAACATTGAGGCCACTACCACGTCGCAAACAAGACACTGATTTGCATGAAGAGGCTGTAAAAAAATTGTATGAAAATCTAAAGATTCATGCAAATGAATGAAAGCTTATATTTTAGTTGTGTTTTGACCATTATTAGCACATAATGGAACATGACAATTAACTTGAGTTCCCCATTTTGTTTTATGACATGTGCGATCGCTTTCACTTCCATTTGTTGCCATTGTCAAGACTGCAATTGCCACCTACTACGTTAGTTACAGATGCTGCCAAGTGTTGGCGCTAGCGTCATGTGCAACTCCTCTATTGCCATTTTAGTGGCAAAAGAGCAGGAAAGCCACCCTTTCAGGAAGAAAACAACTACAATGGTAGCTTTGTTTACGAACTTCAGTAATTCAAAATAATCGTATCAAAGCAAAATTCTCATTAAAAAATAAAAATAATCAAATACTCCATTCCAAAATTTAAAAAAATTCAAATATGATTTTTAAAGCATACAAATTAGACAGTGTTTTGCTTATTTAAAGTGTGATGTTTTAAAATTAAATAGCTGGAAACATCCTCCAGTTAAGCTTTATTGAATGGTGATTACCTGAGAACAAAATCGATTACTGGTATTTAAGAGTAACAAATGTATTAAGAGAGGGGAAAGGTTTATTTTTTCATAATATTCTTTTGTGCCTAGAGTTTAAGAAGAGCTAAGAGAGACGAGGACCAGCTATTCTCTCTATAGTAACTGATAAGGGGAGGATAGCTGTATATCAAAACTTTATCATGTTATTTTTAATCCTTGAAAAATACCATCAGTTATATATACAGGGTGAATACAAAAGTCTGAACCCCCCTTTTATTTTTTGAACTGAAGCAGATATGTCAATTTTGATGAATCCAGTGAATAAGAAGTTGTGGGTGGCCTATCCCATGGTGCACTTTTCATCATCCCAAATATGCAAATTAGGACACATTCAAAATTTATCTCAAAAACCGTAAGGGATAGAAAAAAAACCCCAATTGCAAACTTGTTCAGCATAAAAAAACAAACAAAACAAAAAAAAAATCATCTAAATCGGACCAACCAATCACGCACAATCACGTGGTGAACTGTTTATAGCTTACAAACAGTCACACTGCACAAGGAAAACTGAATATTGATATTTCCACCATGTAAAGCATGCAAATCAAAAAATTAACATAAATTACCATACGTTCACTTTCATGCGGAAAAGCAAATAAAAGGCATGTTTCAGCACACAGAAGACAGAACAATTCCAGGATGGCAAGCTGCACTGTTCCGGAAATGGTCAACATGATCTTCTGCTTCGGAGAGGCAAGGAGAAACCTACATGCTGCAGTTAGGTTGTATCGAGACAGATACCCTAACTAACGCCATCCATCTCATCAAACAATGCGTCACATTATTCAAAGATTCGAGGCTACAGGGAATGTTAATGCAGAACGAGGACGACCAAGGGCACAAGGCGACGAGGATACAACAACATTAGTTCTGGCTGCAGTTGCTGCAAATCCCCACACAAGCAGCAGAGCAATTGTTGCAGATGTTGGGTGCCATCAGAGAACCGTTCTCAACATTCAACACGCACATCATTTTCACCCATACCATATTCATTGTCACCATGAGTTACTGCCATTGGATTATGTTGCTAGGGCTGCCTTCTGCAACTGGTTACTTACCTGCCTGGATGACAATCCAAACTTCATTCATGAGGTGTTGTGGACAGATGAAGCCCAGTTCACTAGGGATGGAGTTATCAACAGGCACAACCATCAACATTGGGCAGACAAAAACCCACGATGTTTGCAAGAAGCAACTCATCAAGTGAACTGGAGAATCAATGTGTGGTGTGGATTGTACAATTACACTGTGGTTGGATCGTATTTTTACGATGGAACGCTGACTGCAGAATGCTACTGGGCTGAAATTCTCAACGTGGAGTCATAGACTTCATTGACAATTGGCCTTGTATCAGCGCACGTGGTTTCAGCATGATGGAGATCCTCCACATTGTGGGTTGGTCGTTCGCGAGCGTCTAAGTGAGATGTTTGGACAACAATGGATTGGCCGAGGAGGACCAGTTCGTTGGCCATCCCGCTCCCCTGATTTTACACCACTTGACTTTTTCTTGTGAGGATACCTGAAGGACAAGGTTTATGCTACGCAGCCCACCTCACTGGAGGATCTGGTTCAACGAATCCAGGAAGCGTGCCGAGGAGTGACACCAGCCATGCTTGCCGATGTTTTGGCGTCAGTTAGGTTCCGTGCCCAATTGGTTATGGTGCCCACGGTCGTCACGTCGAGCATTTTGTTGATTAACTTTTTTTTTAAACTGTTTGAAGTAAGCTACAAACATTCACCACGTGATTGTGGGTGATTGGTTGGTCCGATTTGGATGATTTTTTTTTTTGTTTTGTTTATTTTTTTATGCTGAAGAAGTTTGTACTTGGGTTGTTTTCTCTATCCCTTACGGTTTTTGAGATAAATTTTGAATGTGTCCTAATTTGCATATTTGGGATGATGAAAAGTGCACCATGGGATAGGCCACCCACAACTTCCTATTCATTGGATTCATCAAAATTGACATATCTGCTTCGGTTCAAAAAGTAAAAGGGGGTTTCAGACTTTTGTATTCACCCTCTATATATTAATATCTAAAACATATTCAATATTTCTATATTAATTATAGCATCCTAAGAGAATTTTAGACTTTTGTTCTGTGCTTTGACAAAAGATAGCCTCTATCCGAAACGTCAGCTTTTTTTTCAGGGTCTTACCATCCTGTGTTCGATTTTTATATTACAGCTTTTACAAATGGTTTCGTACAATTGTAAATGAATTTCATACATTTTAAAATAGATTCAATAAGATTTTAAATGAATTTAATACGCTTTTAAATGAATTTAATACGCTTTCAAATGAATTTAATACTCTTTCAAATAGATTTAATACATTTTTAAATGAATTTAATACGATTTTAAATAAATGTAATGTGTTTTAGTTTATTGTAAATGGAATTTCATTACTAAACTAAGTAAAAAGCCATTTTTATTGCAACCTTATTACATTAAATCTTTTTTTTTTATTAGTTTAATTCAGTTACAGAAAACAAAATTGTAGCATAAACAAATAACACAAACATGAATGGAGTTAACAGTTAACCACTGTGTAATTAAACTAAAAAAATATAGTAATACTACACTTTTTACAAATTCATTTTGTACAATTTTACATGAATTTCAAACATTTTAAAATAGCTTTAATACACTTTTAAATGAATTTAATTACGATTTTAAATGAATTTACCAGTGAAATACCTTCTCAGTACAAAAATACGGAAGAATAAATATTTCTAGTAATGTATTACTGTCTTTACTTTAGTTTAATTATACAATAGTTAACTGTTTGTGTTATATGTTTATGTTACAATTTTGTTTTCTGTAATTGAATTAAAATAATAAAAAATATTTACTGTAAAATTTTCTAAATCAAGGGTTCAATAAAAATGTTTTGATTTTTTTTATTTATTTATTTATTTATTTATACTCAACTTAGTAATTAAACTCCATTTATACTGAACTAAAACACCATTATATTTATTTAAATCGTATTAACTTCATTAAAAAATGTATTAAATCTATTTGAAAGTGTATTAAATTCATTTAAAATTGTATTAAATCTATTTAGAAATGTATGAAATTCATGTAAAACTGTATGATGAAACCAATTTGTAAAATCTGTAAAAAATTATTTTTAGAATATTTAGTATAATTAAACTTCATTTACACACATTATATTTATTTAAAATCGTATTAAATTCATTTAAAATTGTATTAAATCTATTTGAAAGAGTACTGAATTCATTTGAAAACATATTAAATTCATTTAAAAGCGTTTTAAATCCATTCATATTAAATCTATTTAAAAACGTATGAAATTCATTTAAAATTGTATGAAACCAATTTGTAAAAACTGTAAGCAAGTAATTTTAGTTAAAATAATTTAAACATTAATAAATCAGCTTATTTAAATATCCAAAAACAAATAAAAGTTAATAAATCATATGAACCTAACCATTATAAAGCTAAAATAAATAAATATATATAAAAATTACTCCTATTATTTAATTAGTGAACAGAGTAGCAAATATAAAAATTTTTTGCATTTTCCCTTGATGAAATACAGTAGAACCTGTATATAACGAAATCTGTTAAAACGAAAAACCGGTTAAAACGAAAACCATATTATATCCCAGTCCCCTTAGAGAAAAAGACATTAAATGTTAGCTGTTTAGAACGAACACTTTTCTAAAACAAAATTGGTAATAACGAAGAATTTTTTATCCTTAACAGAAGAAAATACATCTCTCCAGTGTTTTTTTTTTAAAGTTTTGCGCAGATTTTTAATTTTATTCGCTAGTGTAAACAATGAATACAGCCTAAGTATGGCCGTGTTCGTAAATTGAGTGCACAGAGGGCGCTCGCTCCAAACGCTTTCGTAAAATCATGTGCTCCTGAGCTTAGTGAGTGTAGTTTATCTAGGCTCAGTTCGCTCGCTACGAAAACAATATGGCTGCTCAATGAATTTTCGTGTTTTTTTTTTACGTTTTCTTTCGTCATTTTTTTAATATTTAATTGCCGCCGGTTTCAAGTTCGTTTCCTTTTACACTGTATGTCATTTTAGGAAATCCTGTTCATCGTTCTTTAATAAACTTGAGTAAAATGGCAATGATCACGTTGGTTCGATGTAAATCGTTAGCAAATTACAAGAGTGCTCCCTCAGACGGTTCTGGAAAATTCGATCGATTACCTGTCATTTATTTCTCGTAATCACACGTGGCTGAAGAGAAATTAGCGAAAATCACGTTGTTTCTTTCTTTAATCTCGTTGATTGTGCCATGGTGAATTAATCAGCTTCAAATCCATCAAAAAGAAAGCTCAATTCAGTGACATTAGAAACAAAGGTAAAAATTTTGGAAACGGTTGAAAACGTCAGTGTTAATAAAGGGAAATTAGCGAGGTAATTCAACATTCCCCCGTCAACTCTATCAACCATCATAAAAAATGCAGATAAAATTAAAAAAAATAAATTATTTTAAATTTTGTTTAGTATATTCATTATCTCTGACAGTAATACACATTATATAAAATATGTACAATATTTGAAAAAAACCTGATGTCCTATGTACTGTTTTAAAATTTTATCGGTTATAACAAAAACCTTTGTGATCTTTATTAAAAATCAAGATAAAAATAAATAAAATTTACAAGTAAGTGATTGAGAGAACATAACAGTTACCAAGTGAGGAAAAATAAAAAAATAGTCATATAAATATAAAAGGAGCAGATTAAATTAAGTAAATATAGCAAATAAGTACAAACAATGATGTGTGTTCCTTTTGAAGAGAGGAACACAATAACCCTAAAGTTCAGAGTCCTTCAACAGCTAACATTATAAATAAAAGGAAAAATTGCTCCTTACCTCACAGGACTAAATACAATTCACAATATCTCAAACTAAAGTTAAAGCTCAAAATCCCAGACAATGCTCACAAAAGGTAAAATTATTAATCAAAGTAGAACAAATTCCATACATATCAACGTGAGCCTACAATTAAAATTTACTAAATACAATAAGTCGAAAGAATTAAGAATTACATTAAATAAATACTTAATTCCCCCTAAAAGAATAACAACTGCAACGCATGGGAATTCTACAATAAATAACACAAAAAAATGAGGCTAAATTTAATGGTTCAACAAAACAAGGCTACAAAACTAAACAAGCATGGAAGCAGCCTGGTGAACAAGTCACCCAACTCACAATAAAGTGATAACAAATAAAATACTACGTTGCTCTCCCTGGACAACTTCCTATGTCCACTTGGAATCGACACAGATTCCCAATGAATCCCACATGAATCACTGTTAACAAGAGCGCAACAAGTAACACACACCTGCTTCACTCAAATGCTAAAAGTAATAAACCTTCCCAAGTGAAGGTCTCCAATAACAACTTACAATCAGGCCTAACCCCACACTCAAACATGAGCCTCCCACCTCAGAATTCCATGCGTGCCTAGAAAAGAAACATTTACAAACTAGAAAACAGCTATGATAAAATTACAATCAATTTTGGTAGCTACAAAACAAACCAATGAGGCTCAAAGAAATCTTACAAACAAAAAGGACAGTAACACTCTCCGTGAACTAATACAAAAAGCCTCCCACCATAGCTACCATAAAAAAAAGATAAGCAAACAATACAAATAATGCACTTAATGAAAAGACAAAAGAAAAGCCATAGCCAATAATAATTTTATATGTACAAATAAGAGAGTTCCGATCACCTGAAGAATATCGACGGGCCACCACTCCATCGCAAGAACAAGCACATTACCAATCACGAGTCCATAGGTGACAGGCTGGTGTCCCACCAGAAAAAGCACAGTCACTGTCGAAAATCGCTCACTGGCAGTGTCCATCCACGGGAATGTTGAGACTGCAAGTCGCAGGGTTGACTACAACGACGGCTTCGGCAGAAGGGCTCCGTAGGCAAAGGGGAAGAAAGCGTTAGGCCTAGATGGTCCGGCAACCCAACTGCCTAGGCCACATTGGCCTTCACTTCCATGGAGACGGCATTTCCTCCTCTTACAGGGCTGGTATCAGGTGCATCTTTCTCGTCTCTCCTGCAGCATGATGTTGTTGCTGTACTACCCGTAGCCATAATTACAAATTTTTCCTATATATATTAAAATAAATCTGTCCATGTGCATGACGGGAGGATCCTGGCGCATTCAAACTGTGTGCAAAAGATCATAGTCGCTCCTGATTGGCCAATTTGAAGAAATCAAACGGTGATTGGTTTCCAGAGGAAAGGACGTTCTCTCAACGGTCGGCGCTTCTCAATGCCAACTGGTGAAAACAATAAGAAACAATCACTTGCTCAGCAGATATCGATGCACAAACAATGCAGGAGTGGCTCCGAACATCGTGAAGAACACCCGCTTTGTAAATTTGACAAGACTCAGTGGACAGGTGGGCTAGGCTTATTCAAATGAAATGATAAATATACACAATAAAATACGGAACATGTGATAATTCTATCACATAATGATAGTTTGGGCCTCTGATGAATCTTCATCGACAGGTAGTTGAAGATAAGCCTGAGGTAGGTTTATTTTAGCAAAAACAGAACTTGGTGGTATAGATGTCAGCAATTGTTGGACAGCAGGGATTGGATAAGGGTGATCCTGCATTGCTTTATTGATAGTAATTTTATAGTCACCACATAAACGATTGGCTTGATGATTGGAACCACAGGCATTGTCCATCTCGGGTTGTCGATTGGTTCTATGATTCCTTGTTCTAGAAGAGTTTCGAATGCTTTATCAATTCTTGGGCGTAATCCCAGTGGAACAGGTCTTGCTTTAAGACGGATAGGTGAATATTTCGGGTCGATAGGCAAAGAGATGGGTTGTCCTTGATATAAACCCAATTCAGGAGTAAATATATTAGCATAATCAGTCAGTAATTGTTGAACTGAATCATGATTTGTTTCTTTAACACTGGATAAAGTAATTCCTAAAGGCGCAAACCACTCGTAACCTAGGAGGTTTGATTTGTTTCCGCACGTGACTAGAAGTCATAGCTTTTGCTTAAATCTATTATGTTCAACTGTAGGCCAACACTGATCTTTGAATTCAATGTGTTTATGTTGGTAGTCTCGTACCGCAAATAGTACCTTGGTGAGTTTGAGGTTTTCCTTCTTACTAAGGTTACTAAGGTCTTGGAAAGTCTTTTCGGAGATGATGGAATATGCTGATCTGGAATCGACTTCCATTTGCATTTGAGTATATTTATCTGTAGCGTCACGGAGCATTTATGTGGGGTTGATTCTTGAAACACTTGATTTATGGCATATTCGAAAGTGGCTGTGTTAACTTCTCCTGTTGCATTTGTTGTATTGTAATGTCTTTGGTTTTATGTTTGTTTACATGCACAACATACAGGGGATATATGCCATAATTTTGAGCAATGACAACATACAGCATTTCTATAAGAACAGTTTGAGCAGGGATGTCGGCCTCCGCATGCTTGGCATTCTTTCTGAACATGTTGTGTTGGAGTAGCAACATTAGATATTGGTATAAACATTGTCTCTTTTGTTGACATTTTCCTTCGTGATTGGAACTTGGAGTTTATATTCATACGTTGTATGTTGCTGATGACCTAGGGTGAAGAGGTAGAGAATCGTTCGTTTGCACAGATTTCTCGCACTTGAATAGCTGCAGATTGAGCAGATAATGCTTGCTGTGTGACCAGTGTGAATTTCAGTACCGTTTCAGAGAGTAGTCGTCGTTGTATTGATTCATACTTCATTCCGCAGACAAATTGATCTCGTAGACGCTTGTTGAGAGTAGTGCCAAAATTACATAGATCTACCAGTTGACGAAGATCGGTGGCAAATGAATTTACTGATTCACAGTCTCTTTGAGTTCATTTGTGAAATTGAAACGTTGAAAAATTGTTGATGGTTCCAGGGCATAATGATTTTTTAATAGAGTTAAGATTTCGTCGAAAGTTTTTGTTTCTGGCAATGCCGGCGCAACGAGTGATTGAACAATGGTGAGGGTTTTTAGGCCTATGACAGCTAACAGTTGCTCGCTTACGTTCCGGCTCCATGATATTGTTTGCAGCGCAGAACTATTTAACTTGCTCGGCATAAATGTCCCATTGTTTTGGATTTTCGACATTGAAGGTTGGAGAGTGCCTATGATAGACATAATGGTTTAATTGAGTAGAACTTGCCTTATGAAGATGAGCAGATGGCTTGATGGAGTCATAATGAGCGGGCGATGATGGCGTCTCGACATTGTTGCGGAGTCTTTTTTAATCCAGTTTCATCGATCGTGATTCCGAGATCATCTCATTGATTATATCCCATCCTCGTTGCCAATTGTTGCATTGTAATGAGATGAAACAGGTAGGTTGATCAATGAAAAGAATTTAATAACATACTTGAATTAAATATACATGAGTGTGAGAGAGAACAAACGTGGTTACACAAGCAGGGATGAAATCGAAAGTGTTCGTTATGGCCGCATGGCAATCAAGGGAAAAGTTCGGTGTTCTGTGTGGTGGCAACACCATACATTACACTTTCATCCTTGAACACTTGGCGAATCATCCCCAACATCTCCATACCTGATTTCCCCAGTCCAACACAAAATTTGATAGTTCAATAGTTCGCTGCATTTTGAGCTTGCACTGAGTCACTCAACAGGGGTCTACTAAAACTTCAATCTAGCCTGAAGAAACGCTTGCAGGCGACTGATGCTTGACGCCTTTTGAAGGTGTGCCCTCCCCACCCCCACTATATCTATTATATAAGTGCTCTGAGTCAAGGACCGTCACTTAGGGCAGGTAAGGGCAAGGGTTCGGGACTGATAACTAGAAAATCGCAACTGATATTACTGTAATTATGCATAACACTACTTTATTCTTTTAGAATACACCAATTTGCACATAATAAACATTTATCTACGACTACCATGGTATATACCGGGCCCGTTTAACATGC
>JAHWFO010079520.1:974501-1008862 GCA_023313115.1 Rhysida immarginata | reverse complement strand
ACACCTGTTTCACATGCAAGAGCGTGCTACAGTTGCGCTAAACCAACCTATGGCTAGTTTTTACCACTATCGCCCTCACTACTAGACTTAGCTATATTCCCGATTGCAATGACAAGGTGCTTTATAAGAAAATTACTGACTTAACATTAATTTATCTTAAACAGTTTGTTGAAAACATAAAAGGGTTGTCCATATGCATCACATAGTCCAAGGGTGCCTCCTATTGTTCATTACGTCTTATTCGGGGTTCCGGGAACAATACAAACAATTCTGGATATCTTTCAGCGCTTATCCGTGGTTCTAATCATCAAATAAGAAGCGAACTCACCGGGTTCCGCTTACTCGCCATCCAAAACGCTTTAACAGGTTCCAATTTCATAGTCCCATGTGGTATTGCGAGGCGAACCTCCGCTGCCTGCTTGGCAATCCGTGGAAACCTGGTTCCTCTAGTCCATCGCTCGTTTCACGCAATCAACGCCGGCCAGGCATTATCATATGAGAAACGTAAGATCGTCACGTATAAATTATGTAAAAGACAAGTCAAAAAAAAGAATATTGTTTCTTAAAACATAATTACTTGTGTCCTAATTTGGCCAATTCCAAAATCTGACGGCTAGTTACATATTTTTCCGGCTATTAGACAATTATTCCGTAACAGTTCAGAGTTCTTCTAACACGACATAATTACTTTTATATAACCATAAATATCAGATTACACTTTCGCCATTATGTTCCAAAACAGATATATACATTACTGCAAAATACAACCTCTCACGACGAGAACCAAAAAGAATCTTTTTGATTTTGTTAACAAAAGGGATGACACGTTCATCACAATCTTTTTTAACGGAAGAAAAAAAAAACGAGTGCAACAATTTCCCCCATTGGAAACTGCACTGTCTTCCAGGAAAACGTCTCAACAATACAGCTCCAACAAAGGACCTTAATGAACGCTCACGACATATATACAATTCAAAAATGACGATACAAAAAAAATTATTTCTAACGCACCACAAACAATAACCTCACACAACAAACAACCCTCACTACTATTTCTTAACCAACAAAAAAAAAAAACTACCGATAACACACCTTATTTTCTATTGTCTCTCTACTCCTACCGTCAGACACACGTGACTCCTAAGACGGAACGTCACAAAGGTCAGACCCGACACCACTGATCACACTCGGGACGAGCATGCTACGAACTACAGTCACATCAGAAAAAAATTGTTCCCGATACTTTTTATACAGACCCTGTATAGTCTAATCTTTCTAGGCTATTTACACATGTAGCTGTTTGACAAAGCTTACTGATTATTTATTGACAACTTAAAGCCCTTTTGGGATTAAGTAAGTGTTAATTTAATTTGGAGAATTCTGCAAACTGATAATAGATGGTGGGATGCACCAATTTCCTGTTGTATGGAAGAGATGAGGTCTCTTTCTTAAAGTGAAAACTGAGAGTTTATCAAGTGAGTTGGAGTCCTTTTTTTTTTTTTATTTCCCGAGAAAACAGGTTTTTCTTATACTTTTCCCATTTTCTGAAACCCTGGTTAATACATTCTAAGAAATCTTCCGTTTTTCAGCATCTTGCCGATTCTGCTATCTTTCTGTTTCACTCTGTATTGTGTACATGACTGTATTTTTTTGTTTACAATGGCACAAGTCGATTGCAATGTTTTTTGGCTGTGCAAATCAAAAAGCTGTGACCGAAAGTCAAACAAAGAGGCAGACACAGTAGTTTGGAGTGAAAAAATAGAAGAGAAGTTTCAGTTTCAATACGTTCTGCACGTGGAGAAATTCTTTCACATGACTCACTTCTGAATCGCAGGAAGAAGGAAATGTCATATTCTGCCAGGTTTGCCACAAATTTCTAGCAATAGCTAACAAGAATGATATTTTTTCCCATTGATTGCATAAACTACTATCTAGAAAATACTAAAGAACATAATAACAATGTTGCTCATTGGTAGTGTGTTGATGTCAAAAAAAAGTTATGATAACCCATATACAACTGCACTGACAAAATGTAAAACAATAATGAGTCAACAAATTTATAATCAGCTGGAGATCATATTTAATACAGCATATACTCTTACGGTACGTGGACTGTAATTTACTGAATTTTCCTACTTATGTGAACTGCAAATGAAATATGGTGATGTTATTAATAAGCAACATGTGAATGATAAGCTTATTTGGGACTTCATTCAGGCTAGGTCTGCTGCCTTGGAGGAGAAAACAGAGTGTGGAAATCCCATCAACACTCATAAAGATAAAGTGCAGTCATCATTGTTGTATATCTCCTTTTGATCAAAAACCAGCAATATATCACTGATATCAAAACACACCAGACACATGTCACGTACATAAGATTCAGTGAAAAGAATGAGCTGGGAGTCTTCTTTCAAGAGCATATGATTATCTGTAGCCATTGTAAGTACCGTATTTTTTCGAATATTGGCTGCATTCACTTTAGGCCGCAGCCGCAAATTTGACGGTGGAACGAAAAAATAACCCTTTAAAGGCCGCAATTCAGTTTAGGCCGCAAACTTCTAGGGTCTACAAAAAAGATCAAACTGCTTCGTTTTAGCGTCCCACAGTATCTTAAATAGTAATTTATACACCAGTTACATTATTTATATAACCTTCTAAATTACTTTAATATATTTAATGATACTTTTATAAATTTATTAATGAAATGTGTAAATAATTATAGTAATTTCATTTTAATGAACGAGCGTACCTCTTTATTTTTTCGGCGGTGGCCATGGCTCTATCAACGAAGTGCCTACCAATAGCGCGATAGAGCATTCTATGGCATCACAACACCTTGGAGCGTAGCCAATGAGACTTGACCTTGGAGTAGAGTCGGCCAGCAGAAGGAATGAAATTGCCGACAATAGCTTTAACAAGTGAATTTCATAATAATTTATGAATGAAAATATATGTGACTGGTTAATTATTGTTCTGAAGGCTTAGAATATTAATTTCATTGTTAGAAAACGATTCGACAAAGGCTGGTTAATTTAAAGCCATGAACTCAAATCTACTGTGTTTTTATTGGATAATTTTTGCCGCTCTGCGATCGATTTACCGTTTCAAAAAGTATCAAGTGTAACCGAAGTTTCCTATAAAAAAATAGGAAGCAAATATATATATATATATATACTGTCTATCAACCAAAAATCATTACACATACAACATTATTGACGCTACTCCTACTCCTCATTTCAGTTGGGGAGGGGGGGGGGGATAATTATATTATATTAAAAAAACGAACAATTCCGACTCTATTTTACTATAAATTTTGTTAAAATAAGTACAATTGTCTCGTACGATAAATAGAGTTGAATTTCTTTCTTCTATTAATAAAGATAAGCCCTTCCCCCCACCGAAAAAAAACCAAAAAAACTGCTCCCGATTGCCAATATATATATATATTTTTTTTATAGCGGAATAATCTTTGATCGATAGCCAATACAATGCATCCATATTATACCTATTTTCTCTTATATTTGTGTTAATTAAAATAGGTGGAAGAGAGATGAGCAATTAATAACATGAGACTTTGTACGAGTAATGGAGTATAGCTTTTTTATTGTCATGCCTTCTCAGCTATCAACAACGTAATGCCAACAAAAGAATCCCAGCATTCCTTATGCTGCCATTTTTTAATGCTATTGTTACAACAGATGGCGCTGCATACAATTACTCATTCACATATATAAATGTACAATATCTCAACACGCCTCCTTACATTTATATTACAATATCTATTACATTTATTATATTTACAATTATCGTTTTTTTATTTTACATTTAGCAGTTCTCTGAATTTTACAAATTTGGTCTTATTCAATGACTTGTAAATATATCTGCCATATTTTCATTTGAATCTATTTTAACTATATCAATAAGTCCTTCCATATAATATTCATGTACAAAATGATAATGTACTTCTATATATTTAGATGTTTTGGTGAAATTACCATATCTTGCAATATTCAAAGCACCTGACTTATCTTCATATATATTAACAGGTTTTTCAATGTTTACATCAAAATCTCCAAGAAAATCTTTTATAAATTTTATCTCATTTACAGCTTCTGACAATGCTACATATTCTGCAAATGTGGACGATTTTGTGACACTATTCTGCTTTTTAGACTTCCATAAAACTGCATTACCAAATAATCTTATTACATAACCCATTGTTGATTTCCTGTCTATATTATCACCTGCCCAGTCTGCATCAACAAAACAATCAAGATTTTCACCAGCTTCATTTTTTAAATAGGTCAATTTTAAATCTTTTGTTAAAAACAAATACTTTAAAATTCTCATAGCATATTTAAAATGAGTTCCGTTATAGCAATTCTGAAATCTACTTAAGTAATTGACACAATAGCTTATATCTGGTCTTGTTCCAGAGCTAATATACAATAGTGCTCCTCTCAGATTTCTATATTTAATAATATCACTTGTTTCTTGTGCAGGTACTAATTTCAAATTTACCTCCATGGGTGTCTCATATAGCTTTGAATTTTCAATATTATATTTTCGAGCTAAGGATTCAATATAATTTTCTTGTCCCAAAGTCATACATCCTTTTTTACAATCATATTCAATATTAATCCCAAGGTAATATTTTACTTTACCTATGTCTTTCATTCTAAATTTATTTGACAATAAGTCTTTGACATACTGAATTTTTTTCTCGTTTTTACAGCAAATCAATAAATCATCAACAAATAATATTAAATAAATCTGTTAGTGCAAGCGTCACAATTTACATCGTCATGTACTTGCTCATTATTGTTGATTGCAATTGTTTGTTTTGGTCAATTGTTTTAAAAATGATTTCGCACGTTTTCATTGTTGATATTTTTGAGATTTATTATTCTTGTTGATTTGCCTTTTTTTTCAGATAAGTATTAATGTCAATGACATTGTGCAATAAACATCCAAATTACACATGCTCTTAGTTCTGAATTTCCTTTCTTGCATTTCATCATGTGCTTTTAATTCAAGCTAAGGGACATGAATGAATTTAAAGTGTCAAACTCTATTGTTGGTGAATGAGATTGGCTCGTTCATCTTCAATTTCAAAACATTGGTCCTTCGAGCCGGATTAGTTTTCGCAAAACCGACAATTACTACCTTTGTTGGCGGCCATTCTGTGTGCGGCTTCAACGTCAACGACGGTGAATATCGAACTCGTGCAACAATTGTAAGTGTTAATTGTGTCAGCAATTCTTATCAACCAAGCAATGGAAGATCTTGTGAAACAACGTGGGGTGATTAAATCAAAACTTACTCGTGTTTCAACTTTTCTGCAGCATGCATCAGCATCAACAAGCAACACTGTGCAAGAACTCTCTTTAAGGTTAAAGCTTTTAGATGACGCATGGAGTGAATACAACAACGTGCAAGCAAAAATCATTGTATTGGCAACAAGCGACGAAATCGCATCTCATGAAACCGATGAAGCAGAGGTGGAAAATAAGTATGTGAGTACCAAGGCGGGTATACAAATTTTACTAGACGCTCTCACTATTACAACTGCACAAAAGAGTATGCCGTCATCTCCTTCAAGCGTGGTTGATCTTTCACAATTCCGTCCGGACATTAAGCTACCACGCATGGATCTCCCGACATTTTCAGGAGATTATCTTGAATGGACTACCTTTCATGATTTATTTTCCTCCATGATACATCGCAATCAAACCATTAGCAATTCTCAGAAGTTGCATTATTTAAAGAACGCTCTTAAAGGTGAAGCCGCATTGCTAATTCAGTCGCTAGACACAACTGATGCAAACTATGGTGAAGCGTGGAAACTTCTCACCGAACGATACGACAACGAACGACAAATTATATCCTGTCACATCAGGAAACTGTTCAAACAACCATTCATGAATAAGGAGTCAACAATTGACCTACGCAAACTGCTAGACACGACAGTCAAGCATGTGCGCGCATTAAAAGCATTAAAGGTGCCTGTGGATTCGTGGGATCACTTATTAGTCTTCATAGTAGGTGAGCGGATGGATATGGAATCTCGACGTCAGTGGGAGTTATCCATTTCAGGAAACAAACATCCTACATTTGAAGATGTAAAAACCTTTCTTGAACAACGCTGTCATGCCCTCGAAGCAGCTACACCAAGTAAAAGTCTTCGACCAACGCATGGAAATCGTTCACAAGGAACTGCACAAGTGCATAACAATGTTGTAAATGTGTGTGGTGAGTGTGGTGCTGATCATCAGCTGTTCAAGTGTGCTAGGTTCCTAGCATTAGACCCTCGTGATCGTTCGAAATCAGTGCGTGACCATTCATTGTGCTTTAATTGCCTTCGTCCTGGTCATAACAGCAAGGTTTGCCCATCGAAGGGCACTTGTAAAACATGCAACAAAAAACACAATTGCCTTCCTGCTGCATTTTGGAGGTGCTGCATCGGTTACATCCAGTCAAGGCGAAGAGACTACCACCACAGGTAATGCTGCTTTAGCTGATAGTAATGCTGTAATGAACATCACATGCACTAACCACAAACGAGCATTACTTGCAACAGCAATTGTTCATGTGCAAGACTGTTACAGTCAAACCCAATTGTGTCGTGTACTACTCGATTCCTGTGCAGAAGCTAATCTCATCAGTGAAAAATGTGTAAAACGACTTGGCCTGCCACGCCAATGCAATACAACCATTATAAATGGCGTAGGTAACATCACTAGTGGACAAGCTCATGGACTGGTGAAGTGTACGATTCAGTCAACGCATCAACCCATGTACAGTCTTAATCTCACAGCATTGGTATTACCACAAGTCTCTGGAGTGATGCCAAAACATGATGTTCATATATCAGATCGTCCGGACACAACAGCTTTACACTTAGCTGACCCGGAATACCATAAATCAGGCCCAGTTGACATCCTTATCGGAGCCGATTATTTTTTTGACATTTTGGGAAATGGCAAACGTTACACGTCCAATGGGAAAGTTTATGCCCAAGAGACCGTTTTAGGATGGGTTATCTGCAGCACGGTACCAAGACCGAATGAAGACTCATTCACAATTCAATTGACAACACTTGACACAGATCTGCGTAAATTTTGGGAATTGGAAGAAATTCCACGAGAACCATTTTACACCACTGAAGAACAAGAGTGTGAAGCTCACTTCATCGCAACACATAATCGTGATAAGACAGGACGATACTCTGTGGCCCTGCCTATCAGGAAAACAGCTGGACAGCTCGGACAGTCATTAACGATGGCAACTAGACGATTTCTAGCAATCGAGAAACGACTACAACAGTCACCAGAGCGTTACCAACAGTATCGCGAATTCATACAAGAATATGAAAATCTAGGACATATGACTAGATTACCTGGCAAACCAAGTGCCAGCCTGAACTATTTGCCACATCACTTCGTACTTAAGGAAGACAGCACGACAACTAAACTGCGAGTGGTTTTCGATGCATCGGCGAAAACAGACTCTGGCATTTCACTTAATGATAAAGTCATGATAGGCCCAAAAACCCAAGATGATATCTTTGATATAATTCTTCGCTTCCGCTTGCACGCAGTCGCCTTTTCAGCTGATATTGCAAAAATGTATCGGCAAGTGACAGTGCATCAAAGCGATCGTCTATTACAGTGCATTTTGTGGCATGAACAACTACATTTACCTTTACAGGCATAGGTTAATGTATAGGTACGGCATGTGCACCATATTTGGCAACTCGTGCTCTTCAACAATTAGCAGAAGATGATGGACACTTATTTCCACAAGCAAAAAATGCACTCAAGAACGACTTTTATGTTGACGACGTGATGTCTGAAAATACAACAATATCCAACACAATTGAAATGCAAAGGCAACTGTTACAATTACTACAAAGTGGAGGTTTTGAACTTCGGAAATGGTCATCGAACAAACCTGAAATCCTTGAAGCACTCCCAAATCATTTGCGAGCTTCACAATCAACTACGAGTGTTAACTCCACAGTAACAAAGACGTTAGGCATTCAATGGGACACCACGACAGATGAGTTCTTCTTCAACATCACTGCACGCTTGGCAACGCAACCACCAACGAAAAGAACAGTGTTATCAGAGATAGCAAAATTGTACGATCCAATCGGATGGTTATCGCCAATTGTTGTTCGTGCAAAGATGTTACTACAGAAATTATGGCTCATTGGCATGGATTGGGATGATCCGCTATCACATGAACAAAAAACCGAGTGGCAAACAATTGTCAGCCAGCTACCATTTGTAGAAAAGGTACGCATACCACGTTGTGTGATCATCAATAATTATTGTTGTGAAATGCATGGATTCTGCGATGCCTCTGAGGGAGCATACGCTGCAGTCATTTATGTACGATCCACCTCATCAGAATCAATTCAAGTGCATTTACTCTGCGCAAAAACTAGAGTCGCACCCATCAAACAAGTATCAATTGCCAGGCTCGAATTGTGTGCCGCTGTGTTATTGTCACGACTACTTTCAAGAATTCGACAGGTATTCAAGGAAGCAATTGCCAATGCATGGACTGACTCAACAATCGTTTTAGCATGGCTTAGAAGTCATCCGAGTCGTTGGAAAACTTTCATCGCAAATCGTGTTTCTGAAATTCAAGAATCATTCGAACCACATTTATGGAGACATGTGCCAACTCATTCGAACCCTGCAGATGTCGCGACACGAGGCATCTTCCCATCACAGTTACCTATGCATGCTATGTGGTGGAATGGGCCGTCTTTCTTGACACAACCGAAGCAAGAATGGCCTGTTAACCCGTACATAAAGGACATAACCATAGAAGAAAGAAAGAAGGAAGTGCAAATACGAGTAATGCAAGTGCCTGATACATCGCTAATGCAAAGGTATTCTTCGTTGGGGCAATTACAACGAATAACAGCGTACTGTCTCCGGTTTATTACAAACCTCAAGGAGGCTCGTCAAAATCGTGTGACCACATTTCTCACAACTGAATTACGAAACGCGTTACAATTGTGGATCCGTATTACACAGCAAGAAGAATGGCCCGAGATCCATAGAGCAATCAAAGAGGACAAACAAATTCCACATAAATTTGAAAAATTATCCCCATTCATTGACGAGAACGACGTGATTCGAGTTGGAGGTCGGTTGAAAAATGCAACTATTCCCTTTGATGCAAGACACCCAATGTTGCTCCCTAAACGCCACCACTTGACAACACTAATTCTCAGACATTATCAAATGATGCTGCTTCATCCTGGAAATCAATTAATGATAGCAGCAATTCAACAGCACTATTGGATTATGGGCTTCCGAGACGCAGTCAGACTATATAACCATCATTGTATTACTTGTGCCAGAGATCGAGCATCCCCTTTTCATCAACAGATGGGCGATTTGCCAAAGTCAAGGATAATACCTGCCAATGCTTTCATAAACACTGGTGTTGATTATGCCGGTCCAATCATGATAAAGGCACACAAAGGTAGAGGTGCAAAATCAACAAAGGCATACATCGCATTATTTGTGTGTTTTACAACAAAAGCAACTCATTTAGAACTGGTTAGTGACCTTTCTACTAATGCATTCATCGCAGCATTGACCAGATTCATTTCTCGACGAGGACGCTGCAACATCATTTTCAGTGACAACGCAACCAATTTCATAGGAGCTGATCGTGAGTTGAAACAATTACAGCTCTTGATAAATAGTGACACACACAACAAATTGGTGGCTCACTATTTGACCAAAGAAGGTATTAATTGGCATTTCATCCCCCCTCGAGCACCTCATTTCGGAGGGTTATGGGAGGTTGGTATAAGATCTATGAAAAAGCACCTGCGTCGTGTCATGAATAACGTCATTTTCACCTTCGAGGATTATACACCGTTCTCACTCAAATCGAAGCATGTCTGAATTCAAGACCACTCTGCGCCATCTCAAGTGATCCTGACAACTTCGAAGCATTAACACCAGGGCATTTCTAATCACCAGACCACTTATGGCCTTACCAGAACCCAACTATACCGCCCTACCCGTCAAGAGATTAAACCGCTGGGAGTTGTTACGACAGATCCACCAACACTTTTGGAAACGTTGGCACCAAGAGTACTTAGGCCAGCTTTTGCAACGTAGCAAGTGGACAACAAAGGCACCAGACATCAAAAGAGGCGAACTTGTTCTTATTTGTGAAGAAAATTTGCCTCCTCAACAATGGACATTGGGACGAATCACTAATGTACACCCAGGAAGGGATGGATTGGTTCGTGTGGCAACTGTGAAAACAGAGGCTGGACTGTTTAAACGACCTTTAGTGAAACTGTGTCGTCTCCCAATCGAGGACTAATATTGACATTCCAGCATTGAAACCAAATGTTTCAACGCGTGGGAGTATGTTAGTGCAAGCGTCACAATTTACATCGTCATGTATTTGCTCATTATTGTTGATTGCAATTGTTTGTTTTGGTCAATTGTTTTAAAAATGATTTCGCACGTTTTCATTGTTGATATTTTTGAGATTTATTATTCTTGTTGATTTGCCTTTTTTTCAGATAAGTATTAATGTCAATGACATTGTGCAATAAACATCCAAATTACACATGCCTCTTAGTTCTGAATTTCCTTTCTTGCATTTCATCATGTGCTTTTAATTCAAGCTAAGGGACATGAATGAATTTAAAGTGTCAAACTCTATTGTTGGTGAATGAGATTGGCTCGTTCATCTTCAATTTCAAAACAAAATCTTATCACCATCATTATCCATAACATATAAGCAATAATCATATTTACTTCTCTCAAAGCCTAAATTTCTCAAAAACTTAGCGAAACAATCATACCATGCTCGAGGACTTTCTCGTAACCCATATAATGCTTTGTTTAATTTGCATATCTTCTTCTTCTTCTTCTTCTTCTTACACAGCCTTCATCCCTCTTTAGCAACGGGGACTAGCTGATTTGTATAGAAAGATTAGGCAGTCAGTAAGATGCCACTAACAAACAGTCAAACGCTAGTTAAAGGGCCAATTATTCTTCCAAATAAACCAGTTCCTTTCAGATAGCAAATAAGAAGTCGCATTATAACTCGTTTGAGACTATTTTTCATAAACGTTGAAAGAAGAATATTTTCCAACGACGCTTCAACACCGTGTCTTCTAAGGCTACCCACAAATAGTTCTCTTTTCTCCCGATAGATGGGGCAATCAAGAATAACGTGCTTCACAGTCTCCTCCTCACCGCACCGACACTTATTTGTTCGAACTATATTTATTTTGTGAAGAAAGCTATATAGAGGCACGTGACCACTTCTTAATCTAAAAAGTATCGTTCTTTGAATTGAAGACAACCAGCTAGGGGCAAGCAGCTTTGCGCTAACAATGTTCGGGAATAATGCCTTATAGTGAGCACCTCTGGTTTCCGTGGCCCAGCTCTCATTCCATAGCTTTAAGGCACATTTCCGTGTAAGTTTTGCAAGAATTTTGGAGTCAATACAGGTAGAAATAAAAGGTTTTAACCCCACCCTACCCCAGTAAGCTAATTTATCTGCCATTTCATTCCCTCTAATTCCTCTGTGTCCAGGGACCCATATAAATTGGACACAGTAACCACTCGAATAAAGATAGTAAATAAGCTCTATAACGTAACCCAGCATTTCTCTAAAGAACCACCTGTCACTAAATAAGGCGTTACAAATAGAAGCAATCCCACTCTTAGAGTCCGATAGTATCAAATATTTACCAACAGGGGCCGACGAAACCAATACTAAAGACTTATAAATGGCTATAAGCTCCAGCTGATAGGAACTGACAGCTGGGAAAATCTTCATTAAGATTATACTCTGGTTCCTAGCATAAACTCCAATACCTCCACAGTCACTAGAAGGAGATAACGAAGCATCCGAATAAATTTTCTGGAAGTCCGAAAAATACTCCCTTAAATAGTCGTTAAACTGAGCATTACTAATTTCATTTACCGGAGATGAAATAAGCCAGTCTGGGGGAACATTAATAGCATCAATAGTATCATTAGTCCATTTATGTTTGATTATTTTAAATTCACCTATCTTTAGATGGCCGCAGCCAAATTTCCTCAGTAAATGAGAAGCGAGGTTACGTAGACGTGTCGATTTTAACGTAGACAAACAACAGTCTACGAAGGAATCCCCTTCTGCTGGTCTATAGGAAGATTGACAGAGCGAGAACAATTGGTTAATTACACTTATTTCCCATCTAAGAGAGGGTGGTAGAAGACCTGCCTCGATATAAAGTAAAGGGCACGGAGACGATCTGGTGGCACGGAGGCATCCTCTTAGTAATTTCCTTTCCTCAATCTCTAATGGGGACACACTAGAGCATGAGGCAATCAAGAGGAATGACGCCGAAAGATCTATTGCTTTGATGATTGAACTGGTTAGGATAACAACTTCACCCCAGGGGGGACCCCACTTGGCTTTTTTAACCAAATTAAGGCGAGCAAAACCTTTCATAATATTACCCCTCAGTGCTGCAACGTGCTTCTTCCAATTCAACCTGTTATCTATAGTAACCCCAAGAAATTTATGTACATTCCTATAAGGAAGTCTGGTTCCCTGTAGAAAAAACGTTAAGCAAGGGGGGACGCCCACCTTTAACAATGCTCATTACTACTGATTTATCCGGGGAGAAAGAGATGCAATTATTTTTGCCCCATATCTCAAGGTGATCACATACCTCTTGCAGAGTTTCCCGAACTTCTGGCACTGATTTGCTTGCAAACCAAAAAGCAATGTCATCAGCAAAGATGCTTCTTTCTATGTTCAGCGGAAGTGACGAAAAAATGTCTCTTGTGAAAATGTTAAAAAGAGTAGGACTCAAAATCGACCCCTGGGGAAGGCCTTTTCTCATGACTGTCCAAGAGGAACCACCCGGGTACCGTATCCCAACTTGTCTATTCTTAAGAAAAGCATTTATCCAAGTTCCCAGTCTCTTTGGAACTCGTATATCAATTAATTTATTCGAGAGTATTTCATGAGATACTGAATCAAAGGCCTTATTTATGTCCAAAAAAACAATTCCGATACATTCATTTTTCTCTTTTGCAAGAAGAATATCGTCCACTAAACGAATGACAGAAAAAATGTGATTTCGTCCCTTCCGAAATCCTAGACAAAACTCCGAAAGTAACTGATTAGATTCCAGGTAATGTTGTAATCTATTATTCACTAAACGTTCCATAACTTTGATCATACATGATGTCAAAGCTATTGGTCTGTAACTAGATGACAACGAGGGTGACTTATTTGGCTTAAGAACCGGATGAATCAGAGATCTTTTCCATTTACCTGGTATAATTCCTGTCTCCCAGGAAGAATTGAAGGCAACCAACAAACAATTAAGCTGGTGCAAACTAAGTTTCCCAATAGTGGGATTTAAAAGTCCATCAGGACCCGGCGCAGTTCGCTTTTTCCTGATAGCTGCTAATAAAGCAGTGATAGTAAAGGGTAACTCCCATTGAGTGATAGCAGATGACGACTCAAAGTCTGCCAGAAAATGTTTTGGCCATGTCTGAATTTTCGGAAAGGAGGAGTCCACAACATAATGTAGAATAGCTTCAGCGGAGGCTTTAGGATCCATAAAAGAGCCTTTACCATCATCAATCAACGGAACTGAAGAAGGGAGGCGTTTTTGAAAAATTTTCAAGATCTTCCAAATATCTTTTCAAGATCTTCCCGGCTCCTTTCTCCGTATGAGCGCTTTCCAGAAATTCCTTCTATGCCTTCATCCTTTTAGATTTTACCCAGCACTCCAGACATCTGCATTTCTTAAAAGCCCTTTTTGCTTTATTTCTCTGTTCTATTGCTTCTTCGCACTCCTGACACCACCATACGGGCCTTGGGGGCAAAGATTTCTTCTCTGAAGATTGCTGATGTTACTTAGCCTGATAAGCTATAAGAAGATCCATTATATCACGGTTCCGCGATGGCCCAAAAAGTGGGTCCTCAGGGGGAACAACTTTCGATTCCGAAAAACAAACATTTCCATTTCCAAGAGTGGATTTAACCAAAGGATTTTGATGACCCCCAACAGAGATCAGCAAACGAATCGGAAGATGATCACTTCCATAGTCCCCTGGAGTAGTTTCTAAATAAGTTAGAAAGGGACAATCCGATGACACCAGAACTAAATCTAAATTTGAAGAGGACCAGTCCAGCCTGGGCGGCGAATAAGTATGCTCTGAAGTATACAAAATATTGAAGTTATACTTCAGTTGCAGCTCTTCCAAATAGCGACCATTTAAATTATAGTTTAAACACCCCCAAGCAGGACTTTTAGCATTGAAGTCACCAATTATAATGTAGGGCGGGGAAAACGAACTAACAAGACTCTCCCACTTATCTTTTGTTAAATACCCTGGAATGTAAATACAGTAAATGTGTAACCAGACTTCCTGAAAAAAAGTGACTAATTCAATGATTGCGACACCATCATTATGGCCCAAATAGTTTATAAAATGAGGAATACCCGATTTTACTACTACTAAATTACCGCCACCATGACTTTCTCTATTATTTACATAAACTCTTGATTTAGGAAAATTAACTACAGTATTATCATTTAGAAAAGTTTCACACAAAGACATAATATTTGATTTCCTTTGTAAAAGAACAGCATCCTCCCAATTTGCCATCAAACCCCTAACGTTCCAATGAAGGATACTAAGGTTATTTTTATTAAGTTGTGACATTTAGATCGTGGGCGGAAGAAAACCTTTCCACCAACTAGTAGTGTCCACCAGCCAGGAAGGCGTATGTGACATACGCGATTTCATAAGCGAGAGGGTATCTTCGATACTCTTTGGCTCGTACTGGTTTTTTGTAACTTCTAAAAGTGACGTTATAAACAACTTTAAACAATGCCCCCCTAACTCTTCAGCTTTTAGAATGCCTGAATCAGTGCCTACTATCGAGAGATGATCAGCCTGTTGGAAAGATTCTTTGTTTCGAGATAATATACCTTTTTGCTCTATCAACCCGTTACCACTGTTGACACTGGAGCAGCAAAAGAAGGAGACTCTGGCCACTCAGTGTTTGAAGCAAGAAATGTGTCAAAACCTGACGACTGTCTTATTGGGGAATGGTAAGAAAAAATTGGAGACAACTCTTCCCTCCCACAAGTAGTACATGCTATTTTAACCGAATTTTCATGGATGTTGTTGATATTGGATTCTTCTAATAAAGGATTACTTGCAAGGTGATATGATTGAGAAGTGCCTTGAGAATTTTGCGCAGCACCAGTCATAGGAGTTTTCACCGAAGTCGCGGAAGCATAGGATTGGTGCATAGGAATCGACGCTCCTAATTCCATATCAGTAAGACGTTTTGCCTCATAATACGAGATGTATAACGAAACCATTTTACTTCTAATCAGAGACTCATATTTAAAACGGTCACAGCCTTTATAATAAGAGGAATGATTTCCATTACAGTTTGTGCATATAAATTGGGCAGATGTACACACAGCTCTTAAATGTTCTGGTGATAGACATTTCGAACATAATTGCTTACTAGTACACCGCTGACTTGAATGCCCTAATTTATGACAAAGAAAACACTGCATTGGTCTAGGAGGAGGTCTTGAAACTGGAAAAGACTCATTTTCAAATTTTATTCTTTCAGGGGGAGTTGGTACATCAAAGTATATCAAAAGTTTATCGAAAAGAGCACCTTCATAAGGAGGGGCAAATTGCCTTATGCCTGTAATTATATTTCCAACATCTGCACTTACTTGCAGCTCTTCTAATGTTACAGTTCTTCGGATACCATATATGAAGCCCACTGATGAAGTCAAGAAGTTAGGTATTTCATAAGATAACTGGAATACACCAATATTTGTGAATCTCAAGCAAGATTTAGCTTTGTTTTTTGACTCAAATTTTACCAGAAACTTTCCGGATCTTAATTTTGTTACTATCGGCGAAAAACCAATCAACGATGATAAAGTGCAACGAAATAAACCAGGAGATATATCATTTGATTGTGTATTAGGAGCTTTATCAGAGTTCGCTTCTACAGAAGCTGAATCTAACACTTCTGTACGGGCCACGGAAACCAGGAGCCAAGGCCGAGCAGCTTGCTCAATCTTCCTCTCAAGAATTTGCCTCGCTTGGGATAAATTTGATTTTGTATTACTTGAAATATTTGACATAGTAGGGGCGGATTCATTAACAGAAGGACTGCTCCCAGTAAGGTCAAGATCCATTTGTAAACTATTCAGAGCTAATGTTGATGATGACGACGACAGCAGGGGTTCAGAAACTTTGTTCTTCGACTTTTCTTTTTTATCTGTAGGAAATTTTTTCCCCAATCTTTTCTTTATGTTCTTTTTAATTTTAGCCGAAATAGATGGCTGCTCCAATATATATTTAATAAGAGAGGAGTCAGGAAAACTTTCTAACTCATCCTCAACCGAGTTTGGATAAAGAGCCGAATTTTTTACTCTTTTGTCTGGAAAAGAATAGTCATCAACAAGTTTGCTTTTCCCTCCCGTTCTCCCTTCCGAGGAGGACCGAGGGCCGCGCGTGGGGGGAGGGTCCCCCATCGCGGGCGTCAACAAGACTATCTATAGCCTATATAAAGAAATTCAGTCTCTATAACGTCAAGTAAGTATACTTAAAAACTTTATGTTAATCTGATTATTCTAATAATCCTTAACAATACTACTTAAATAGCGCTAAAGCACAGTACTCTAAAAGTTTAAGGATATAATAGTTTGTAGTAATTAAAAAGCTAAGATCCCGACGACAGCTGCTGCGGAGCTCAGGCAGCCACCGCGACCGACCAATTCTCCATTTGCATATCTTTTCTGTACCATCTTCATAACCTTTAGCCTGTTTTACATAAACCTCTGAAGTAACTTTACCATTTAAAAATGCTGTTTCTACATCCATTTGTTCTATAATTAAACTGTTTTGATAACAATATGATAATAAAATCTTTAAAGTTTGCATTTTAGCAAGAGGTGAATAAATATCATCTACCAATTCCCTTTGTTGGAAACCTCTCACAACTAATCTTGCTTTATAAGTACCATTTGATTTTTTTGTATAAATCCAGTTTATATCTAAAATGTTTTTGTTCTTTGGTTTTTCAACTAATTTCCAGGTTTTATTTTTATCTAGACAATTAATTTCTTTATTCATAGCTTGTCTCCAGTATTCTGACTCATTACTATTAATCGCCTCCTCAAAATTATTTGGAGTATCAGCATTACAGTAATTTACATAAATGCAATTATTATACATACATCATCAAATCTACTAGGCATTCTCCTTTCTCGCTTTGACCTTCTTAACGTTTGAGTCTCTTCTTGTTTTTGATCACCATTTAACTCAAACTCATCTTTTTGCTCATCTTTTATACAGTCATCTTGTGTTATAGCATCATTAGAACATTCACTTTTAGAATCATCTCCATTTTCATCTCCATCTAAACCAATACATGTAATATCCTCTTCCACAATATCAACATGCCTGGCTACAATAATTCTATTATTTACCAATACTTTATATCCAACTTCACTATATCCTAATAAAACTCCTAAATTGGCTTTTCTATCCCATTTAGACTTTCTCATTTATTCTGGGGTACGTATAAACATTTTACTACCATACAAACGTAAATATTTAGTGCTAGGTTTTATCCCAAATACTATTTCATAAGGCGTTTTCTTTTCTTTAGTATTTGCTAGTATTCTATTTTTAGGATATGCAGCTGTGCATACTATTTCTGGCCAAAATCTGAGATGTACTTTTGCTTCAGCTAACAAACATCTAGACATATCCATAATTGTTCTGTTATACCTTTCAGCTGTACCATTCAATTCATGTACATATGGTGGGCATACATTTATAGAAATTCCCTTTTCTCTAGTTAGACCATAAATCCTTTCATTTAGATATTCTTTACCATTATCACATCTCAATTTTTTAACAGTTTTTCCAGTCAAATTTTCAATTTCATTTACGTATTCTACAAAACAATCATAAACTTGATTTTTAGATTTAATAATAAACACATTAGCAAGCTTACTATAATCATCAATAAATGTAAGAAAATATTTTTCACCATTTATTCCGGCAACTGCATGAGGCCCATTTAAATCAGTATGAACTATTTCTAAAATTTCTTTAGCACTACTATTATTCTCAAAGGGTATATTGTGCATTTTATTTTCTATACATATTCCACACTTCATGTATTCAGAACCCAAATTTTCTGGTATTCCATCTAGCATTTGATTTTTACTTATTTATGTATATTTTTAAAGAAGAGGCAGTGGGGTTAACAACAACAGATAACGTTTATTTCAGCACATGTTGCTTTACAAGATGGCTACATACAACTCAAGCAAAAACGCGGGAGAGACGTGTGTCATCCCGCAGCAAACGTACAAATCATAATTAGAAATACATATCAACTATCTCCCCCTTTTAGTTTGATTAATAACGAAG
This sequence comes from Rhysida immarginata, assembly GCA_023313115.1. Lineage (NCBI taxonomy): Eukaryota > Metazoa > Arthropoda > Chilopoda > Scolopendromorpha > Scolopendridae > Rhysida > Rhysida immarginata. The sequence continues at coordinate 990,356 of JAHWFO010079520.1, read as the reverse complement.
TCTTGGAGTCTGACAGGCAAGCGACGGTGTCTTTTCGATCTACGAATTTCTTGCTGCGGCTCTTCACTTCGCTGATTAGAACTTCTATCTACCTCACCTCTTTCGTGATCAACTCTACTTTGTAATTCTCCCAATCCTCCACTATCCCCTCCTTCACCAGGCTGAACGATCTCTTCATCAAGGATCATATCCTCACCTAAAACAACATTCTCAGCAGTCCCAGTATCATCGAAGTGTGAATCCAACTCTGAATCATGCAAGTGTCTGGAACGATGCGCATGTAGAACAAGCTGTTCAGACTGACGCTTACGCAATTGATCGATGTGACGTTTCCATTCCACACCATTGTGTAAACGGATCAAATAAGTCACAGAAGACAAACGCTTCAAAACAACTCCTTCTACCCATTTATTGGAATCACGATAAGCACGAACAAAACAACAATCGCCTTCCTTAAAATTTCTACGAACCGGGAAGACAACAATGGAAGAATTCGAACGTGGAAGTAACAAATCTAATCGTGAAGGCATTTTTTTAAGTTTGAAAAGTTCGGACGGTGACTTTCCTGTACTTACAATAGGGGTAGTCCGATAGGACAACAAAAATTGAGAAACTGCAGAACGAAGTGGTATTCCTTCACGAATCAATTTCTTCCTGAACAAGTAATCTTTATTCAGTTTAATATTTTCACTACATAAGCTTTCTTGTAGGCTTTGGTTCGAGGCAGTTTTGAAGTAGGCCTAATTAGAAGTATCGATGTTTGGGAGAAGTTATTATCGATGTTGTTAGATGTTGGCGACGAGTAATTCGAATAAAAAGTGAATTAATATATTGTATAATGAACTGGACATTATATGCAATGTAATTAATGTGTAATACACGGCAAATTCGTCTGAATGTCATCAGCACAGAAAGCGACTTCGACAAAAGCAACTGCCTCAACTTCGAGGCAGTTTGGAAGTTTATAGCCCTACATTGATAGGGAAAGCTTTCTCACTCGCACATCGACAAAAAAACACAACAGTACATCAATTTTCTTAATAAAAAGACAAGTAATCTTTATTCAGTTTAATATTTTCACTACATAAGCTTTCTTGTAGGCTTCGGTTCGAGGCAGTTTGGAAGTAGGCCTATTTAGAAGTATCGATGTTTGGGAGAAGTTATTATCGATGTTATTATCGGCCGCAGTCGTCGGAGGGCTGATTTTTATCCTCTAGTATAACACGACCCAGCAAATTTAGATGCTTTTTTAGGCCAAAAACATTCGCGTTATAGTAGAATATTTACGGTACATTTGGATCGTTTCAAGCGAATTCCAAAATTTTCACACAATTGAAAAAATGACACTATTCTTTCCAAATGATCAGTTGCAGAGCTATCTGACAAGCATATATCATCTAAAAAAGGCTGTATCTTTAAGGGCTTAAAAATGTTTTCAACAGTACGCTGGAACATTGAAGGAGCACAAGCCACTCCATAAAATAAACGTTTTACTCGGAATAATCCCTTATGAGTGTTGATGGTCATAATCTCACTTGAAATTTCATCAAGGGGCAATTGATTATAAGCCGATTAAAAATCAATTGTCAAAAACCAAGAATCACCAGCTAAATTTTCTGCAATCGTTTCAAAAGTAGGCAAAGGATAAACTACCTTTTCTAAAAATTTGTTGACCGTCAAATTATACAATCCTGCTAACCTAATGGAACCATCTTTCTTCTCTACCGCAAGAATCGGTGTTGCCCACTTAGAATGCATTACAGGTTGAAGAACTCCTTTCAATACTAATCTGTCCAATTTCCGGCCAATTTTAGCACGCAAGGCTAATGGTGGGTTATGTGCGGACAAGAAAATAGGATTTGCCTCTTTTTGTAAAGGTAAAGTTATTTCAACCCCATTACATACTCCTACTCCTTGTTTAAAAACATTATCAAATCTACACAAGACAGATTTTAACTTATCCTCTATACCTTGAATAGAATGTAAAGAAATATTTTCTTTTGTAGAATTCACACATCCATTTTCCGTACTTATGTTGAATTTCTGTGATAAGCATTTCTGCATAACAACCCATTTCTTAAAAGCACTAAGTAAATCCCGACCCAATAAGGAAGTTACATATCCCTTAATTACATTTAATTTGCATTTTCTTGACTCATCATCCCAGTGCACATTAACACATAAGGTACCTAATATTGTTAAATCATGACCTCCAAAAGCACTCAGCTTTAATTGTGATTGTTCTAATGGAATCTTCTTAAATTGTTTTTCATACTGACTCTCACTAATAATAGTAACAGCAGAACCTGTATCCACGTCAAAAGTCATGGGTTTGTCATTCACAGTCACTTAAACATGAAGGGGTTTTCTTTGCATAGGTGAATTTTCAACTTGGAGTACTCTTTATAGTTTAATTGTTGATCTTCATTGACAATAGAACTATTTTGCTTAACTTCTGATGACTCGCCTACTGATGGCATTATTCTGCACATGATCTTCAAATGGCCTCTTTTTCCACACATAAGACAGTTGTAATCCTTAAATTTACACTGTGGTTTCAAATGTGAACAACTGCCACAACAAAAACTTTTTTTTTTGAACAGGAGGAAACTGACGGTCTCTTTTAGGGACATTATTTTTGTTATGCGAAACCTGCCTCTGGGTCATTCCATGTGAAATCACCCAGGGGTGGTTGCTCGACCGTTTAGTTAATTTTTCGTATTTTCACAAGAGGTTACCTTGCTAGTGGCCTGCTCAAAACAATTTTTTGTTTTTTTTATCTACTGCCATTTTGGATTTAGACCCATTTTTCTTTGCTGCGGGAAGCGAAAATGAGCTTTTTCGAACATTTCAAAAATACATTGCTGTGTGGATTCTGTTAAAGATGGAAAGTTCTGGTTTTCACTGGCTTAAAGTAGATGTCCTGGCCTTTCAGAAAATGTAGATAAATGTAAGTTAAGACTTTAATAACTAGGATTTTAGTGAGCTTAAATTTAGCCCTCGTAATATGCAATTTTGCCGATTTTAAAGGTCTGTAAAAAAAAAAAAAAGGGCTTGAAACCACACATTAAAAATTTTCATACAAGAACTATAACTAGAAGGGTCTTCAGCCATGGTAAAATAAATCTTGGATTAACAGCCCTTCCGGCTGATTTTTAGGTCCGAATTTGGAAAATTTCAAAAATTTGTGAATTTCAAGGTCAAATATTAGAAAAGGGGGATCTGCTAAAAATTTGAAATTTTTATCATGAATACTCCTACTGATGCTTAGTAAAGCCTGTGATTTTCATTTTGGGGTTTAAATTGTCATATTTTATTATTTTGTAACGTAATAATTTTGTAATGGCAAAAAGAATTTAAAATACATTAACTAATTCCATTTTTTGTCTAAAGTTAATCTATACACACATTTTCTTTTTACTACAATGTAACTTTTCTTTAAAAAATTGTTTCAAAAATCACAAAGTTTACTATAAGGATTCTAATTAAAATAAACTATTACTCTTTTAAGCTTTTTATAATACACTGTATTACATCTTTGTAATTTTTTAATCAGTTATCTCTAAGACAGCCTATATCTTCATATGTGCTTGTAACTTCAATGACAGTTCAGTGTTTTTCTGTTGAGTGATATTGTATGTTCTGCCAGTAGCTGTCTTGAAGTCGCATGGTGTCAGAACATCAATAATGTTGCTCAGGTTCATCCAAACAACATCGTTTCTTTCTAAACTAAAAGTAGTAGATGGTCCACCTGGTTTGAAGAACATTAATTTTAACGTCATCATTTTCTTATGATATTTCAATTACTTTACCTATATACCACCTTTTGTTGTAAACACAAACAACATAGTCGTTTTCAGTTATTTCGTTAAAATTATCTGTTTCGGTGATCCATCAATTCTGAACTCCACGTGTTTATTATGAAATGGTGCAGATGTTCTACTTATCAGAAGAGTTGATAAGTCCTTGGGTATGTAGCAGTGGTAAGCTCTTGTTCCTTCAAACCTCTAGGCTTCATTGAATCGGTCATTCAGGTACACTTGCTCGTTTTTTATCTCACTTTCAGTCACCATGATAAAGTTTATACCTTTAATATTTTCTACACAAAATTCATACATGTCCTTTGGTGTAAGTATGTGGCCCTTAGCTGGTCGCTGCAAACTTGCCTTTGCCACAAGTCTCTTTACTGTCCTGCCAATCCCATCACAAGGACTCTTGCCATGACTTGTGGCAAAAAAATGCCACTCAGCATTCACACCAAAGTCTTGTTTATGTTTACATAAGTTAGAAAAATTCTTTCTGTTCTTATAGTGTACTCCGGACCCATCTGAGAAATAATAAATTTTTTTCAAATTAGGAATGAATGTTTGGATAAATGGAACTAGTTGCTGTTGGAAAGCATAAACAACAGTTGTATTGTGTACGATGCAATCGCTTATAACACAAAGGCTTTTGATGCATAGATCATCTGTAGGTTCAGTTTTAAAATAGATACAAAAGGGATGGATGGTGGTTTGGGTGTTAACCCAATGGTAGCTCTGGATTTCATCCTGTACAATGAACGTATAGTTTTCAGAGAAATCAGTAATAACTATGCACTCATCCTGAGAAAGATTTTCTTTTGTTATTTTTAGAAACTAGGATTGACTCTGAGCAATAAAATGGTGACTCTTTAACTGCAGTAATTTTGAAGCGAAATTTTCTTTAAACTCTGAGATTATTTCTACATCAGTGACCAAATTGCAGCGATCTGTTGTCACCCATTGTTTATAAGCAATTGTCTTCTCGCTGTCTTCATCAGAATCATCCAAATCAGGGTTCAGTTCATGTAATTTTAAATCTTCAATATTAGGACAATTTGGACACTCATCTAACATGCATTTCTCATTGTTTACATCACACACTATTTTTTGCGGTAGAGACTTCCAGTCATTAATCTTTGCTTCAGATGCCATTAACTTCACGTTCTGATGACTTAAACACACACATACTGAATGAGTACCACTTGTTCCAGCCAGCAGACTGATAGCTGACTCTAACTCCTGGTGTAGTTTGTCACATCTTGCAAGAACCTGCTTAATGCATGTCTATGCTTGTCAGAGCATGCTAATTCTGCCTTGCTCTCTCTCTCTTTGAAGATTAGCTGGTTCCACCTCTTCTCTTAACTTGTCACAAATTGCAATAATTGAAAAGACTAATAATTTTAATCAGTATACTTAATAATAGTAAGGATACTAATTCAAATAAATTATTAATCAGTATTCTTAATAATAAACTGCATATAATTTTAGAAGGAATTTTTCAAAGAAAAGTTACACTATGACAAAATAAAAAAATGTGTATACAGCCTAACTTTAACAAAACATAGTAATAATTCATCTATTTTTAATTCTTTTTACCATTACAAAATTAATAGACCATAAAATAATGGAAAAAGGCCATTTTAAGCATATTATCACATGTTTTCACTTTGATACTTTTGTAGATATTTGACAGCTTGTAACATGAACATAAGTGTGAACCCCAAAATGAAAATCGCAGGCTTTACTAAGCATCAGTAGGAGTATTCATGATAAAAAATTTCAAATTTTTAGCAGGTCCCCCTTTTCTGATATTTGACCTTGAAATTCACAAATTTTTGAAATTGTCCAATTTCGGACCTAAAAATCAGCCAATTGTCCAATTTCGGACCTAAAGATTTATTTTACCATGGCTGAAGACCCTTCTAGTTATAGTTCTTGTAGGAAAATTTTTATTATGTGGTTTCAAGCCCTTTTTTTTTTTTTTTTTACAGACCTTTAAAATCGGCAAAATTGCATATTACGAGGGCTAAATTTAAGCTCACTAAAATCCTAGTTATTAAAGTCTTAACTTACATTTATATACATTTTCTGAAAGGCTAGGACATCTACTTTAAGCCAGTGAAAACCAGAACTTTCCATCTTTAACAGAATCCACACAGCAATGTATTTTTGAAATGTTCGAAAAAGCTCATTTTCGCTTCCCGCAGCAAAGAAAAATGGGTCTAAATCCAAAATGGCAGTAGATAAAAAAAATAAAAAATTGTTTTGAGCAGGCCACTAGCAAGGTAACCTCTTGTGAAAATACGAAAAATTAACTAAACGGTCGAGCAACCACCCCTGGGTGATTTCACATGGAATGACCCAGAGGCAGGTTTCGCATAACAAAAATAATGTCCCTAAAAGAGACCGTCAGTTTCCTCCTGTTCAAAAAAAAAAGTTTTTGTTGTGGCAGTTGTTCACATTTGAAACCACAGTGTAAATTTAAGGATTACAACTGTCTTATGTGTGGAAAAAGAGGCCATTTGAAGATCATGTGCAGAATAATGCCATCAGTAGGCGAGTCATCAGAAGTTAAGCAAAATAGTTTTATTGTCAATGAAGATCAACAATTAAACTGTAAAGAGTACTCCAAGTTGAAAATTCACCTATGCAAAGAAAACCCTTTCATGTTTAAGTGACTGTGAATGACAAACCCATGACTTTTGACGTGGATACAGGTTCTGCTGTTACTATTATTAGTGAGAGTCAGTATGAAAAACAATTTAAGAAGATTCCATTAGAACAATCACAATTAAAGCTGAGTGCTTTTGGAGGTCATGATTTAACAATATTAGGTCTAAATCATGAAAGGCAGTAGATAAAAAAACCAAAAAATTGTTTTGAGCAGGCCACTAGCAAGGTAACCTCTGGTGAAAATACGAAAAATTAACTAATTGGTCGAGCAACCACTTAATATAAAATTGGGTGATTTCACATGGAATGATCCTGCTACGAAAATTATAGTGTTCAGTCGTCCTACGATTTTCAGTGTTAATGTGCTGCATCTTGGGAATCGCACATGGAACTTGATTTACAGTATTCAATTCGACTGCTTGCTCACCTCGTATGTCCTGAACATCTTTTTCTGTTGCTTCCCAAAGCAATGCCAACTCAATGATTTTCTCATAGGAACGATCTTTCACAAACAGAAGTTTTCTTTGAAGGGTCTCAGAAGCAATGCCATTTATGAGCTGGTCACACAGTCTATCCATTAAACCATCTTGAAATTCACAATCATCCGCGACGGTTTTCAAATGCAATAAAAAGTCATGTATCGACTCGCTTGTGTTTTGAGTCAATCGATGAAATCGAAAGCGAGCCGTAGAAACTGAGGATTTCGGACAAACGTATTTCTCCATGATCTTTATCAGTTGAACAAAAGTCTTTGATTTTGGCAAATCAGGAAGACACAACTGTCTCATCAATCTATAAGTTTTCTCATCCACTACAGAAATCAAGAATGGCACTCTCTTCTCGTTAGCTACACCATTTACCTCCAACCACTGTTCAAAGCATTCCACGAACAGTTTCTAATCATCCCCGAAAACGAAAGTTACTGACGCGCCGAAAAAATTCATCGTCACAGTTATTCCTCAGCTGAAATTTGTGTCTCACCTTGCTCAAAAAAAAGTTCATCAACTTCAATCGCATCCCTCGTCGCCAAATTGATGTATATTTTTAAAGAAGAGGCAGTGTGGTTAACAACAACAGATAATGTTTATTTCAGCGCATGTTGCTTTACAAGATGGCTACATACAACTCGAGCAAAAACGCGGGAGAGAAGAGTGTCATCATGCAGCAAACGTACAAATCATAATTTAGATTACAAAAATAATATAAACAATAATATTAATAATAATAAATACATATCACTTATAATATCGAAATAATTAAAATTTACATGACCTAACATTCGGTGCCATTTTTCTCTTAACGTTAAACCATTTTCATTATTTCTACTTGTGACATTAACATTAGCCTCTTTGTTTTCAATTTCACTAATCATTTTATATAATCTATTTTCTTTGAAAGCAATTGCAACTAACCTATTATTTTTATCACAAAGTTTTGCATTATTTCTCTTTGATACTATCTTATTTTGATCAGTGATTTTAGCATAACTAATTAGGTTCCTATCCATTTCTTTAACATAATAAACATTTGACATTTTATTTTTAACTTTACGGTTATAAACTGGAAAATAGCTTATCACATACCCTATTTTAGTTGTTTTTAAAACTCGACCATCACCAATTTTAACACCAATAGGCTGTTTTAAAGTTATGCTCTCACTAAAATATCTATCATCATTAATTATATGATCAGTACAATCACTGTCTAACAACCAATTAACTACTGATTTGTCATTTTTACTTAATCCTACTTTACATGTCATAGTTTGTAATTCGGTGCTAAAGCTGCTCATCCCATATCCACTCTGTTGATTAGTACCACCTCTCGAGCCAAAATGTTCTCCTCGACCACATTGTGAATTTCCATAGCTTCCACATTGACTGAAGTTTCCTCTACTGTTTATGCGTCGCTGCGTGCTGCGTCTCCATGAACCTCTGCTTGATCCAACCAGACGACAGTCTCTTATATAATGCCCTGGTTTGCCGCATCCGTAGCACACCTGTTCCTGTTTTCTCGTATTTGATCTTCTTTCTATGGCAAATGTGCTTGATCTTGAGGTTGCATCGTCACAATCTTCATTTTCTCTCAAATTTATCATTTTTATTTTGCTTTTTACGTACTCCACTGTTTGGTCTTCTTCTTTTAGGATGTCAACTAAGTCTCCAATATAGCTTAGTGATTCGGGTAAAGTTCTCAGCATATAATTCATTTTTTCCTTTTCTGTTACCATAGCTCCAGCAGATTTTAATTCGTTCACTGCTTTCTCAAACTCGTTAAAAAATATTGACGTGTCACTGTAGTCCTTCAGCTTCAACTCTTCTAGTCTGTTTCTGTAAACAATCTGTAGCGCTGTCGACTCTTTCGAATATAATTCTTCAAATTTTTTCATGATGTCGAACGCAGTTTCCTTACTTACAAATTCCAATTGTCTATTCGTGATGGTACTATATATATAATTTATGGCTTTCAAATCTTTTTCGTCCCAGTCTGCTCCGTCTGTTTCTTGTCTAGCTCTAGTAATGGTTACGTCATATTTTTTCATTTTTAGGTACATTAGAATACGTTTCTTCCAGCTCCCATAGTCTTCGCCATCAAACGTGGGTATTGTTACATCCGCCATTGTCTTTCTTGTTCGTAACACTTGATCGTAATTTAAAAATTTACAGTGACCTTTGCAGTCGTCTTCTCATATATTCACTTAACCATGGGCTGCAACCATGTTAATTAAAATAGGTGGAAGAGAGATGAGCCATTAATAACATGAGACTTTGTACGTGTAATGGAATATAGCTTTTTTATTGTCATGCCTTCTCAGCTATCAACAACATAATGCCAACAAAAGAATCCCAGCATTCCTTATGCTGCCGTTTTTAAATGCTATTGTTACAACAGATGGCGCTACATACAATTACTCATTCACATATATAAATGTACAATATCTCAACAATTTGTTTCCTATATTTTTATACGAAAATGCTGTTACACTTTCTACTTTTTGAAAAGGCAAATCGATCGCTGATCATTAGAAATTTATCCGATAAAAATACGGTGGATTTGAGTTCATGGCTTTAAATTATCCAGCCTTTGTTCAATCGTTTTCTAACAGTGAAATTAATATTTTAACCTTTCAGAACAATAATTAACCAGTCACATATATTTTCATTCATAAATTATTAAGAAATTCACTTGTTAAAGCTATTGTCGGCGATTTCATTCCTTCTGCTGGCTGACTCTACCCTAGGTCGAGTCTCATTGGCTACGCTCCAAGGTGTTGTGATGTCATAGAATGCTCTATCACGCTATTGGTCGGCACTTCGTTGATAGAGCCATGGCTGCTGTTGGAGAGTTGCACTAAATTAAAAACAAGATTACTATAATTATTTACACAGTTAATTAATAAATTTATAAAAGTTTTATTAAGTATATAAAAATAATTTAGATAGTTATATAAATAATAAAATTGCTATCTAAATTACTATGTAATATACCATGAGATGCTAAAACGAAGTAGTTCGATCTTTTTTTTTGTTCTATCCAAAATTAATGGTTCTTTTCAGGCTGCACTCATTTTTGACCACACTCCTAAAATTTTCGATTTTTTGTGGTTTAGAGCCGCGGCCTATATTCGAAAAAATACGGTATTAACTTTTTTTTTTGACGATACAAATCTTATTGACAAAATCAAACATATTTGACGATCAAATCTTACGTTATTTAATTGTTAATGTTGCAGTTCAATGAAATATTTTAATGCCATGGTGAAAAAATTTGAGAATTTGTTTATACTTGAGTTAACACTACAAGCATTATTAATGTTGGCTACTGAATTTGAAACCTAGGGTGCGTTCTAGTCAGGAGTCGCATTTTGATGTCCCCCTCTACCCCCACCGGTCCTAAGGGGAAGCGAGACATGACGGCGCCAGCCACTTGACCAGAAATGCTGGCTTTAGCACCCGTCGCAGAGCAATTAGAAAAATCACATTTGTGCGGTGTAACTTGCTAGTAAAGACGGGACGTGTTTACCCGCACGCACAGCCAACGCCCCAAGAATGATGCGTAAAAGTACTCAAAAGCATAGCCCCCTAGATAGTAAAGACCCGTTCACTTGGCTAGAGAACAATAGGAATCGGCGTAATGGGTTTTGCAACTGTTTGACGTTAGAGGGGGCTGACAACATGAACCTCATTTAGTATAGCTGTTTATTAGAAATCGACAGAAAGCAGTGATTTATTCAGTTAATTTTTGTAAAACGAACGATTAAACTTAATTTTTAATAGATAAGACCAAATAATTTTTAATAGTTAAAAGCCAAATTAGAATAAATCATTTCTTTTGAATTTTAAAGTATTTTTAATGAGCAACAAGAAAGAGCATTTAATTTTTGAATACAATAATTTTTATTTCTTTTCATCAAAATTTTATCATTTTATTACAAGTTTACAAATTAATCATTACAATTTTAAAATTTTCCTAGATAAAGGTTTCTTTATAAATTTTTTGGATTCTAAAGCATCATTTTCGACATTAGAAATGTTACATAAAATATTCATAACCATTCGGTTTAGCAACTAAAAATGAATTTGTTTTGTATGCTGGGATAATTCAGAGCATGAACAAGAAAGCCAGGTAATTTTATTTAGGTAAGGGAGAAGCAGAGATATTATTTTTTTTTTTAATGTTTTTAATATTTTCATGCTCTTGGCAAAAAGCAACTAAAAATTTATATAGAGCCGAAATTAGATTAATTAAATTAATTAAAACGATAGCCTGCTGGTGAACGTGCTTGCCACAAAACAGCATATTTCAGCATAAATTCTGACCATTTACGACATTTTTTATCGTAGATTTTAATTTGCTCTACAAGGAAAATGACAGGAACTTTACCATTTTCAGCATCTTTGCAAATTTTTTCGAGTTTGCTTTTGCACGTTTTAAAATCTTCATGAATTCCTCCATCTTCTTTTGGTGGCAATTTCTCTCCAAGTAAATCTTTTACACGTTTCTGAAGCCGGAAATTCTTGACGCGTAAATTATTTAATTTTTTTTTTCATCTCTTTCAATTGGAATTCCAACATATCATCATTGTATACAAGCTCATTTGCGGAATTGCTCATGTTTTCATTTTCATCGGAAATTTGGGGTGGTTCTATGTCATCACGGGGTTGTTCATCAATATCTAAGCCCGATCTTTCAACTCTTTGTCTTTTTTTTATTAGAAGTGGAATTTTCTAAGGGTTCCAAAAGACGTTTTTTAGGCGACTTACGTTTTTTAATGCCCTTATTCTGGCTATATGAAGGATAATTTGGGAAAATTGTGGGCACAGTGTTTTTTTTTAATCGACGATTGTTTTTTTTTTCCCCTGTTCATAATCATCTTCCGTAAAATGCTTGCTGCAGACTCGTGATCTGTAAAATGATTCAAATATTTACAATTAATTAGAGTACAGATTTATTTTACACATATTTAAGTTGTTTTTATTAATTAATAAAAAGCATTTTTCGTAAAATTAGATCGTATCAGAAATACTTACGAGTCTGTCGGTAACCAATCCTTCCTATCAATCGCCCTAATCCATTGCTGCTTCAAATCATCATTCAATGGAAAATCATGGAATGAAGTTTTAATAACTTTATTTTTGTTATGTTCACTTCTTTCTACGCACAAAGGCACACAACACATAACCATTTTAAACTGATGAAACGAATCAATGGGTGACGATCAGTTAGATAAGAAGTTCATGAAAGCAGCGCTCCTTGTGACAATTAATGTCAAAACTGATTACAGGAAATCGGCCGGTTGAACGGGCCTTTACTATCTAGGGGGCTATGTCAAAAGAAAACCCTTTCCCTTACAGAAAATGAGAAATAGATACCGAAACCCAGACTAACAGCGTAAAAAGGAATACGCTTACCAGAAAGGACAAAACGTTCTCTCGAGTAAGGTAAAAAGAGAAATACCGGAAAAACTTACGTTAACCCCAATTAACTGTAATGTTTAACTCGCGGCCCAGGACTACTCAAATTACGAAAGAAAAGAAAAATGGAATCCAAATAAATATTTTCCTTTATTGCTGACAGTGACAAAAGAATACGGATAAGAACAGACTCAAATCATCGAATACAAAGGTGGAACAGGGTGAACCAGAAGACGATAAGACTGAAGCGACGCTGCGAAGATCCTCCAGATGTTGAGGAATTCATAGTCTGACACAGTGTAGGAGCATGACGACACTGAAGAATAGGAGAAGAAAGTCTTGTTGTCAATACCGAAGATCTGGGGGATCAAAAGACGAAGACGCACCACTCACACTGCAAAAAGAAAATTGTCAACAGCAAAGTAGCGAGGAAAATAAAACAGGAAATAAAAAAAAATTCAATTTTCACAACCTTTAGAGAAGCGACAGAATCAGTAAAAAAAAAAAAAAAAAAAAAAATATATATAAGGACATCTTCAAAGATTAAACCAAAAGTATGGTTAAGATAAAAATAACAAACAAACCATGGACCTCCTCCACCAGGATCCTAAGGACGAATAACAAAACTTACGCTAATGTATGGACAGAGAGAACAATAACAGAAGGGTAAGTACGAGAAAGGGAGTACAGGACGGACCGACGGATGCATACACGCAACAAAAGGAACAGGTGAAGGAAGGTGTAGACAACATGGATGAGGTCCTGAGAAGAAAACGAGAATAAAAGAAAGATGATATCATACTACAAAATATTATAAACTTTCATTTGTAAAGGCTGGTAATAATACAGACAAGGAATTTAAATCTTAAAACATTCATAAGTGGAAATTGAGGCTTAGAAATAACAAGTAAGAAAGTTCGTTTAAGTTCGGCTAAATGGTCTTAACATAGCAGAAAGAACTTTTCTAAAGGGTTTATCTTTGTGGACAATCAAACTGCATGAAGATGAATCATACGTAAACCCAAGTCTTACAACGAACAAGCGAAGTGATCCTGATACAGCGTCGGAAAAGCATTATTTTAGAAATCCAGATAAACATATCTTATCTTGGACGAGAAAGACTTTGCCTAGGTCCGTTAAATTGAAATCGGTAGACGATCCAATGTATAATCGATGCTCGATCAATCATAGGTACTGAAAAGAACGGAAAACCGCCAACAAACGACGATCAACTTCATACTGAAGGGTTACGAACTGCAAAGTCTCGTAAGCGGACCGGAGTCAGACCGATAAAATCTTAAGTTAAGATTGGAAGACTGGACGAGAAAAAACAGTTTTCCGTAGGAATAGCCATCTCTAAACCCAAGAGCTGGCAGAAGAATCGGTGTTGCTTCCCCGGAGATCTAGCTGAATCTGACCAAACTAGCTATCTTAATTTTTCAAGAAAGTTACGAAACCAAAAAATTTAAATAACATGCGCGCGCGACATGCTTTCCGAGTTCACAGAAATGAAGATAGACAGTTACTCTAGGAAAACGAGCCATTCAATACAACGTCACTTAAACAATAAAAACAAAAGAAAATAAGGGAAACGCGCGAGAGTTTAACAATAGAGATAACGAGGAACCTCCGTGAAAGAAATACAATTAACAAAAATTATATTATTTGCAAAAATAATAAAAAAAAAATCTAAACTAGCTTCTAAAAGTTAAATTCCTAATAAAGTCAAAAAGCGCATTAAAAATTAATGACAAAGAACTGAGGTTTTCTCCTATTAATAAACAAAGAAAGTAAATTCAAAAAAAAACACGTCATAAGTCGTAGCAAAAGAAAGGGACTCTTAATCAGCAAAACTTAAGGAAAAAGAAAAAACAATCCGGAAAAATACAAGACGAACGAAACCCGAGATTGATAAACGATGCAAAAAAAAAAAAATGGTATGGAGACCACGAACGAGACGGTTCCAACAAGCGGAGCAGAGAATACTTATTAACGCTAAACGCTTAACTAAATAACTCGTCGAGAAAATTAATAAAATCAAAAAATCCGTCAAGCGCGAAAAGGAATTTCTCCCCGGGAAGAATAACCGAAGACGCGAGATGTCGCAATCAATGACGTAAGACGCGAAAGAGCACGAACTCGGACGGTACTTAAAATAAATCCCCAGAAAGCAAAATATAATTAGCGCGAGGAAAATTAGAAAAAATAACTTCTCGAACGAAGTATCATTAACCAAAAGACTAACGCGAACCGGACGCGTCAAGTGATCCCTTTAAGATAAGGAGGGGAACCACAGTAACCTCCGTTAAAAATAATAGTTGAGCGTCTGGTCAAAAAGACTCGCACCGTAGACCGCCTATGCTCGCACAGTCGAGGGAAAAGGGGTAAACGTGGCAGATACCAGGAATATCAACGAGACGCGAAATAACAAAAGCACGACGTCGGAAGGGAGCGCGTAGAGTGACTCTAAAAAGAAGAAGGGATGGAATTTCCACGTAAGAGACCCAGATAAAAAAAGGGGCAAAAAAAATTTTTCAGCCGGAGAAGGTAGCGGCACGTTACAACCTCCACCTGCAACAAAAAAAAATTTTTTGAAACCAAAAATTTTTTCTTACGTTCACCACAAAACGTTGAAAATACGTTTATTAAAAAAAAACTTTAGGTTGTCTGGGACAAAGCTACTAAAGAATAAACAAAAAAGGAGGGGTGAAGAAAAGGAAAACTTAGATAACAAAAATCACCACGCGATAAAGAAACCCAACCCTTAAAACGAGAACTTAGCTCAAGGAGAAATTTCATTTACCAAAAAACCCATACGACAGTGATGAACTTCAAAATTCCGACATCCTAAAGGCCCCAATGCCACAACAAGGAACATAACCGGACAATTCGAAGCACATAACGGTCGAAAAAAAAATTTAGAAAAGGGAACATAAGAGATAGAGCATAAAACAAAATGCACTATCCAAGCCACGAAGCTGTCTCTATCCTTAAAGAACCTCACAGGTAACTCCCTGCGCAAGTTCAGGACTTAACAAAACCCTTCGGATAATCGCATGCTGTACCGGCCACACAAAAACTAGACCTTAAGACAAGCCATGCGCAGAATCCGAGAGGCAGAGCCATCTTCTCACAGCGAAGGAAGTGTGTTCCAAAAAAAAAACCCACCCACTACTAGGGGAATATTAATAAAGTAGATCCATCACGCGCGGCAGGAGCCCAAAAAACCAACAACCAAGCCACCACCTAAAAGAAAGGAAAAAACAGAAAAAATAGTCTGATTAGAAAACATTAAAAAACCAAATTCTTAAACCAAATAAAGAAGAGGTACACTATCAAGAAAGAAAACTCAATAATAAACTGGAAAGGATATTTATTTGGAAAAAAAGGAACTGTAACGTGCTAGTAAAGACGGGACGTGTTTACCCGCACGCACAGCCAACGCCCCAAGAATGACGCGTAAA
>JAHWFO010079520.1:945031-974101 GCA_023313115.1 Rhysida immarginata | reverse complement strand
TTTACGCGTCATTCTTGGGGCGTTGGCTGTGCGTGCGGGTAAACACGGGACGTCTTTATTAGCACGTTACAGCGGCTAACTTCTCCAAGCACTGAAACAAACCTGCGTCTGCAGATGTCTGGTTTTAGGGCATTTTATGGCATTAGGCATGCGCACAGACCATCAAAACATAAGTTTACATGTGCTAGTAAAGACTGTACACGTGGTTTTCAACTAGATAGCCAAACGGGGAGGATTTTCTCCTTTCTTTTGTGTTCAATATCACTGTTTAAATAAGCTATTTGTATTTTGTGTACAATAAAATTAAATTTTATTTAACAACTTATAAAAAGATAAAAATTAGAACAAAGAAATATTTTAATTTAAAGAAATTAATTTCCAGTTCCTAAAACACATTCTTTGAGTTTATCAAGAATGCTGCGTACAAGAAAACTGATCATTTTTCTTCATAAATTTTTAAAGATCATTTCTTAGAAAGGAATATCATTTTATTTTTATTAACTGAAAAATATAATTGAAAACTGAAAAAAACTAATTTTTATACTTGTATTTTTAAAATTTGATATTTGCATATTGTTATGCATTCCGCTATATTTTAATATATATCATATATTACTCATTTGCATTGATTGTATGATGATAATACTATAGACTAGAAGCGAATCCACTCGATTGTATAATCGGGAAATAACCCATTGTTAGATTTTTTCTTTGTTGTGACAAAGTCCACCAGCTGATTTTATATAAATGATGATTATCTTATAAAAAATATTAATAAAGTTAAGAGTTAACATAAAAGACGATAAAAATATGCGTCTCTTATTGACTATTAATAAAGGAAAACAAATGAAAAAAAAACAAAAAACAATCCAACTGGATGAAGAATAGTTTAATAATGCAAACTTAAATAAATAGAACAAATTCTAAATTTAAAAAACATCAATTAGTAGTTTTAAAATACTAAAACTTAACTGAAAATGATGAAGAAGCAAAGGAAGACACAGGTTTTAAGAAAATTCATAAATTCCTAATAACAGTTTGCATTTTGGTAATTTATATATTTAAATATAGAAATTATAATTTTTTCCAGTGAATCATTATAATCATTACATACATATACTATACTTCAGCTCGAAAATCTTCTAGTGATTTGGAAATCAATGAAAATAGAGACAAAATCAATCAAAGCGAGGATGAACGTATTATGATTACAGTTATAATGTTCTTTTTTATCAACTGTAATTTTTATTTGATTCGATTTTATCGATTCTATATAGTACTAGCTGATTACCCGCGGCTTCGCCCGCTATGACTGAAAGAAAAAAAGACGTGCTATTAAATAGTAGCAATAATACGATTACATACAAAATTTCACAAAAATCAGCAAAATTGTTTTCAGAAAATTAAAAGATTATATAATAACAGAATATATTATATCCAAAATTGTTCAAATATTGCAATTGGCAGTTATGCAACAATTACAGTAACATTGCAGCAACATTTACAAAAAATTAATAAATGTTAGTTATCATAAAGGACCATTATTTTGAGTTAGAGTGTGTTACTCGAATGCCTTTGGGTACACTATTTTTTGTCAGGCCATTAGGATCATAAAGAGTGCGAAAATAAATCGGACAGGAAATTGTAACCTAGATAATTGTTGTCTGGGTGATAGTGGCATAAAATTAGTGACAGTCTAGTACCATTGTATAATTCGGGGGAATCCAAATTTCTCAATATTATTACTGGCCCTACTTTCACATTGAACTTAATGTGGTGGCTTTCCAGGTGAGTTCCAATGAATTTAAAATTTCTATGGGTTAGTTTTCAGCTTGCTCCTGGTCCATAGTAGCATCAATAAATTTATATGTAATGCAAGATCTTGGCAACTCTTGCAAAATGATGTCGTTTTTTATTTACATTCTCATTCTTTGGTGCAAGAATCGTACGTTCGCAAAGCCACTGTCGGTCCTCAATTTTTGTGGCTATGTTCGGGAACACCTTATGTATAATTATTTCTCGCACTGAGGACAACAGTAATCAGAAATCAGGTGAGAGAAATTAAACCTGACGCAATTGTGGATAATTTTTCGTCTCAAAAACTGAGTAGTTGTTTATAAATTTTATGATTGTGGTCATCAAGAATACACACCCTCATATACGTAATTATTTTTTTGTGGACAAATTTCTAAATGGTGGATACTCCGAGTTCATCTGCAGATGTTCATTATGGAATAATTGGAAGGGTTTGGCGAGTATCTCCTGCGAGAAAAACGACACCCCTCCCATTTTTTTTCCAAGATCTCTTAGGTTTCTCATTGTTAGATCTATAAGAATTTGTTATGTTGTACAACTGTTAAAAAGTTTGGACTGTAGCCAAAATCATGCAATAGAAGGGGCTTAACCAATACAGCCTAGAGAGAAAGCCTGCTCACGGAAAAATCATACATTGTTAAATCACCTACGGTAGGGACAATTTCGGGCTTAATTTTCGTAGAAATATGAGTAACAATACCCTACCGTGGGTGATGCAACACCTCCTAAAGAGAAGGCCTGTGGACAAAAGGCGACCAAATTTACAGCTTATTATTGGTAGAAATACGATTAACAATAGCTGCTTGATGATGATGTAACAATGTATACACCTTTTGTCTGCAGGTCTTCTCTCTAGGAGGTGTTGAAGGTGACGTAACAATGTACGACGTTTTTGCGCTCAGGTTTTGAGTAGAGGTGGTGTTGGCATAACCATCACCTTCTAAACATAGAGATAGATATATACCAGAGGAGGAAACTCAATGCTAAATCAAGGGACTTGAGATCAAGTGCTCGCCAGCGATAACACAGGCACATGTCTAAAGAATTGCCTGGAAAAGTCCACACTTATCATTGTGCACCTGTGTCTGGTAGCCATTCAGTAAAGTATAAAAAAATAATTTTGACCATTAAAAAAAGCTGAAAATAATCTTTTAGTTCTCATGGAATTATAGGGACTTTCTTTGGCAGTAGAATTTCAACAGAAAATTATTAAAATAGATATCTTAAAATGCAATGATGTCGCAACAATAAAGACTTCATTATTCTTTATTGTTGTTGACATCATTAGTTTGAACGTGCGTCCACAGTATTCATTGAGAACTATGCCTGGTGCTTATCATTTTCTCAGACACTTTTGAATAGCAAAGCGCTCATAGATGGGTCAATCTAGTCTTTATTGTTGTTGACATCTTTGTGCATAGCCTACAATGATAAGAGAAAGCCCTCTACCGAGGGTAAAAACAAAAGTTTTCCAGTCAGTGTTGATGTTAAAATGCAGCACAGCAGAAAAAACAAGCACGAAAAACAAATTCAGCTGGAGAACTCAGACCTCAGAGACGCAAAACTTCCGTTTCGTTTCTCCTTTTGGAGGCTATGTTGTCGATCATTGAAAATGAAATACAGACAGGTAATCTAGATCTAAGCTGCTGTTCACTTGCACCCTAAGACTTATTCATTCCGCCGTAGTTTAAAATGGTAATTATATAACACGAAATACTATGGTTTTGAAGGCATTTTCAAATCGAAGCGGACTGGAAGGCATTAATGATCGTAAATTTGAGCGAAACGATTCACTATACGTGGCTATCTGACCTCTAGAAGACCGTCTAACTTTATCAGGATATCTTTGGTTCATCTGAGGATTTATCCTATCTGAGGATGGTATAACAAGTTTTGACTTATCTGAGCTTTATTCCAGTAATTATTTTAGGTTGGTAGAACCGGCCCTGAACTAAATAAGAATCATGGTCGAAGAAGAATCGACGTGCAATGTTGGCGCCATCCGATGGCAAAAACTGTCAGTGGGCAAACAAACAAACAACAAACAGAAAATGAATTTTATATATACCGTAATTTTCGGGAGTAACGCCGCGGCGGCCGATACGCCCCACCTGCCCCCCCCCCTCCCATCACACACAGTCCGTTTTGTATAACCGCGTTTTATAAGAAATTCAATAAAGAAACCAAAATTCAATATTTTTAAGATATATTTTATTAGTCGAAGCCTTCAAAATCAGAAGTTTCCGAATCAGAATGAAATAAAGATAAAAATTCTTCCTGCAGAGGTGGGTCATTTTCTTTTTCGTCTTCCTCTACTACCACAGATGCGGGAATCACATGAGGGGTGACCTGTAAAATTTTCTATCTGAAATTGTGCAGGCAATTTCTTTTGCTTTCATTCGAATAGCGATTGTTGATACCGAGCGCCCACCTTCTCGTAGACTTAGGATCCAATGCAGCAATTCCTTCTCCAAATTTGGCCAATAAGGAGTTCCGTATCGTTTGGCCTGCTTGGATTTAGGTAGAGCGGCGATGTCACTCGATTCCTTCTTCCAACGCCGGATACACCTCTCATCAATGCCTAACAGCCTTGCTACCGCACGATTACCGATTGCCTCAGCCTTTTCGATAACTGTCAGCTTAAAAGCTGCCGTGTATGAAGCACGTTGCTTTGACATTTTGAAACTTAAAAAGATATCACAAATTTATATTATCATGTGTGAAAATAAACATAAAATACGAAATATCAGAAGCTACTTGCAACGGAAATTAGGGAAAGTAACGGAGTGTGGTACTTACAAATTCGCTAAAGGAGTTGAAAGTCGTTGGGTCGATAAGTGAATCTGACCTCTGGAAGACCGTCTAACTTTATCAGGATATCTTTGGTTTATCTGAGGATTTATTCTATCTGAGGATGGTATAACAAGTTTTGACTTATCTGAGTTTTATTCCAGTAATTATTCTAGGTTGGTAGAACCGGCCCTGAACTAAATAAGAATCATGGTCGAAGAAGAATCGACGTGCAATGTTGGCGCCTTCCGATGGCAAAAACTGTCAGTGGGCAAACAAACAAACAACAAACAGAAAATGAATTTTATATATATATAATGAATTCCATTTAATTCATTAGTTCACTTAAGAAAAAAGGGTTCGTACGGGTCATGAAAGTCATGAAAAGACATGAATTTTGGGTCATTCTTAAAAGGGCCTTAAAAACTCATGAATTTGAGTGTTGGGTCATGATTTTTTTATTGTGTAAGGCATTTTCTCTGCTTATATGCATTGAAATTTTGTTTTATTATTAGAAAAGATATTTAATAATTTTTTAAATATTATTTACTTATTTAATATAAAGATATATGAAATTTCTATTTAATTAGCAGTTTTCTGTAACCGAAATCGGTTTGTAGTGTTTCTCGCTTCCTCTCGCCATTTTGTACACTGCATGGTTTAAACCACGGTGTAAGATTAGGCATGGTTATAGATATGCCTAATCTTACATAGTGGTTTGAACCAAGGCATTTTCATGATATAGAAAAAGCCTTGGTTTGAAAACCAACGAGTAGATCGCTTATGTGGCCGTCATCTTTGGGGGACGAAAAGTGGAACTAATCTCACTACTATGGAACAACATCGCCAGCAGAAATTTTATGGACATTAAAAATTGTACATTCAAAATTTTCTTATAAAAGTTGTGAGCAAAATGGAGAGTTATTTACCGAGATGTTTCCAGATAGTGAGATAGCTAGAGAGTTTACTTGTGGTGAGAAAAAGTGTTCTTACATTGCTTGTTTTGGAATAGCTCCTCACATACATTCCTTGCTTAAAGATGATGTTAAATCAGCCAATCATTTTGTTATCCTATTTGATGAATCCCTCAATCTTAAGACTCAATCTAAGCAGCTTGATTTACATGTGAGATTTTTTGGTGAAAAGTCACAAATTGTTCGTAGTCATTTTTTTGATTCAGCTTTTCTAGGTCATTCTACGGCAGCTGATTTATTGACCAATTTTAAAGAATTAACTAAGAGTTTGAATTTGAAGATGTTGATTCAAATATCTATGGATGGTCCAAATGTCAATTGGGCCTTTTTTAATGACTTACTTAAATATTTGAGTTCTGATGAAGAAATAGATAGTAAGCCTCTTAATATTGGAAGTTGTGGTTTGCATATCATGCATGGGGCATTTAAACACGGCTGGTTTAGTGTTAATTGGGATTTGGATTCCCTATTTAAAGCATTACATACATTATTTAAGGATACACCAGCAAGACGAGAGGACTTTGAAAGAATTACCAAGAGCACACTTTATCCATTGAAATTTTGTCCGACACGTTGGATTGAAAATGCACCTGTTGTACAACGTGTAATTAATGTAATTCCAAATGTTAAAAAATATGTAGAAACGATAGAGAAATTACCAAAAAAAGTACACTGTGCCAAAGTCTAATTCTTATGAAATAATTAAATTGGCCTGCAAAGATCAAACTTTAACATCAAAGTTACAATTTTATTTAATTGTGGCTGAAGATTTTAAATATTTCTTAGAGAAATATCAACCAGACAAACCTATGTTACCATTCTTAGCTACAGATTTAGAAGTGTTATTACGAAATTTAATGAGGAGGTTTATTAAGCCAGATGTGTTGGTAGAAGCTAATACAATTTTTAAGCTTATTAAAATTGATATTAATAATCTTGATGTTATTTTACCTTATAAACAAACTGATATATTCAGGAATTAGTTAAGAGTGAAAAAATTTCAGAAAAGGCAGAAATTACATTTAAAAAAGATTGTTCAAAAATTTTGATGAAAATAGTTAAGAAAATGATTGAAAAATCTCCTCTTAATTTTGCTCTTGTTAGAAATGCTGTTTGTTTAAACCCAATTGTTATGGCATCCAACAGTGAAATCTGTCGTGAATATTTTTAAAAAATTATTGTTATACTGGCTGATTCCCATATTATTAAGCAAAGTGAATGTGATTACAGTCAAATCCCGTTATAACGAAGTTCAAGGGATCACCGGTTAACTTCGTTATAGCGAAAACTTCGTTACATCGAGATTGCAAATTAATTTGAGAATAAATGAAAAATAGCATATTTTAAACCGAGAATATAAATATTTTTAATGTTTTACCCTTAGTTATGGCAAATGCCAATCAATATTAGCCGCCTTTTAATGTACAGTTAGGATTTCGAAATGATTTGTTGAGTACCACAGGATTAAATTAAACTGATTAAGATCGTCTCATTATTATTTTTATTTATCATTACATGTTTTATTTATCGGTTATTTTTGACTGAAAAGAACAGCTTTTAACAGCAACGCTATTTATAAAATCGGATAAAAATCCTAAACTCTGAAAAACACGCTCGTCGGTTTCGTTTTGTTCCTGTGCAAATCTTTGTAATTTTTCTATCATGCCATGTCTACTGCCTCCATTGGGGAAAGGCGCTCTTTCGTCGCTTCTTAAAAAAAAAAAAAAGATACCGATTTATATTAAGTACTGTACATATCACGTGTAATTATAAAAAGAAAATTAAGAATTATCAAATGCTATTAAAAAAAAAAAAAATATGGCCAAAATGGCAGTTGGTGCAGTGTTGGGAGATTGAAAATCAGAAAACCTCAATCACAGACCCCAAAATCCTTCAGATTCGGGTAAAAAACCTCTAAAACGGTTTCGTAAAATTCCCTGACTTTTCCCTGATTTTCCCTGACCATAAGCAGCAAAAAAGTCTATGTTGATAGAATATTATTGATATTTTTCAAAATTTTCGTTACCATTTCAGAGCTATAAATCGCATATTAAATGTCAAACTAAAAAAAAAACCACAATGTAACGTTGTGTGTAGTTGGCAGCCTTAAGGGGCATTCTTCCTGAAGGGTTTACATTTGAACACATGATCGATTGGGTACCAGTCAGTAGATAACTAAAACCCGATTTTTAAAAAGTTTGATATAAAGCACCAATGAGAGGCCAGCGCCATATCTCGAAACGAGATTGGCTACTGTATCCGTTACAATAATCAAGTAGGTTGTAACAATTTCGGATACACTGGAGCATGTGTCACGTGACCTCCCCTTCAGCGCCAATCAGAAATGAAATGGCTGGTTTCGATCAGTCACCTTAATCGAAACTAAAACAGAAGAGACATGTGAGAGGAAAAACGACCGACCAAACACAAAGTGCAAAAGATGCAGTGTAAAACCTTCAATGAATTTCTAGATATACTTAGAAATCACGTAGATATACTTAGAATTTCTAGAATACTTAGATATACCTAGAATACTTAGAATTTCTAGATATACTTAGATATACCTAGAAATACTTAGAAATTTCTAGATATATAAATTTAATACTGTAGTAAAGTAAAGGATGTGAGACTATGAGTACATAGGTTTTACAAATATAAACTCAAAAATCATTAGTAAAATGTAGTATTGAATGATAAATTGATCGTTATTATATATTATACTGAAATGTTATGTTGATTTCATATGATAGTTTAACAAAAACTTCGACACTATCGTAAATATGCCGAATCCGTGAGAATAACACAATGAAATAATACCTATAATATTCATAGTCTTGAGTTTGGAAAGATGGAATTACAGTATTTATAAATTAAAAAATAAATGCGGAGAAATGCGGAGAAAAATTTGTGATGACCGAAACGAAAAAACCGAATGAAAACGTAGTAATTGATGGATGTTTTTAAGCAATAATATTTTTTATTAAAACAATTGAAAACATTTTCACAATGTTTTATTTTTTTAATAAACAATTGAAAACATTTTCACAATGTAATATTTTTTAATAAAACAATTGAAAACATTTTCACAATGTTTTGCAACAAAGTTCACTTTTGATTGAAATTTAGACGTTCATAAAGTAAGTTTGAACCAATATGTACATCATAAAATAAAAAAATAGTGATTTTAATTAATAAACATAACTAGAGGAGTATAAGTATATATACTTGGAATTATAGGCCTATATAAACTAGGAATTAGCCATATACTTATTAATAAGTTAAATTACCTATTAAATCTAATAATAATAATAATATTAATTATCAAACATGCCTCAAATCCCCACTTTAGAATTCAATAAACTGAGAAATGGTGATACGGATTAACGTCACTAGGTGTCACACACAGTAAGGAGTTTCAGGCGGAGGTCACGTGACACATGCTCCAGTGTATCCGAAATTGTTACAACCAATAAGGTAGGAGCAGAGACACTGATATGACGTAATGACACCTCTGGTCTTCCATTGGTCAGTGATGAGTGTTTTTCCTTCAGATTTTCCTTCAAAAAAAAAAAACCTCTGAAAAACCTGAGCCATTCAAAAAAACCTTCAGATTTAAAGGTAAAACCTCTGATATCCCAACACTGAGTTGGTGATGCAGAATGGGTACTTACAGTTTGGTCTTAGCAGCCACGGAGTGTAGAGATTCGAAATTGAAACTGACTGCCATGCGAAAGCGGCCCTTTTATAACCTCCATCACTGCGATGCTGCACCAACGGGCGACGAGTATTCTGATTGGAGGAGACCAAAAGCGACCGCAGCGCCCTCTCTTGGTGAAGGCGGAAACTATTCCAGTTGATCAGCGATTAGTGATCACAACGGCGATAACACAAGAAGGCAAGTGGCCTCTCTCTGGTTTAGGACATAATGCAAGTTCGAAATAAAATTTCGTTATAATGATATTAAAACGCTGTGGGGACCAAAAATTTGCTTCGTTACAGTGAAAACTTCGTTATAAAGATTTCGTTATAGCGGGATCATAATAGTATTAAATTAATAGAATTTTTGCCGGGACCACAGAAAAACTTCGTTATAGTGAAAACTTCGTTACAATGGTATTCGTTATAACGGGATTTGACTGTATTTCATCCGACAGTATTTTATATTTCTGGAAAAAATAGTGACAACTAACAGAGGAAGTTTTTTAGATTATAAGCAAGATGATGAAAACGGCAGATTAGATACTTTTTTTGCAAAATATATGAATACTGATGAATTTAATTATTTATGGATTATTACTAAAATCATTTTGACATTATCTCATGAACAAGCATCTATAGAAAGAGGATATGAAGGAAACTTCATTAATCGCCCAAAGAAGGATTTATGACTATATTAATTATTGTGGTGGTATTTTGCAAGTACCAATTACAAAAGGTTTGATTATCTCAGTGCAAGGTGCTCGCCAAAAATATTTCAATGCATTACAGGAAAAAGAGAATGAAAATGATGGTAATAAAAGGAAATCGGATGAGAAGGCTGAATTTGAAAAATTAAAAAAAAGAAAAATTTTATTGGAAAACGACATAATTTCATTATCAAAGGCTGCTGATGAATTGGCATTGGAGGCAGAAAAAAAATCTAACTTGACTCTCAAGCTTTAGAAAATCTTTAATAGAAAAAAAAGATGAATTAAGTGAAATTGAAAATAAATTAAAATTTAAGCAAAATATGTAATTGTAATATTCTTTTTGGGTCATGAAAAAAATAAAATTTCTTCTTAAAAAGTCATGAAAAAGTCATTAATTTTATTTTTGGTGAAGGCGTACGAACCCTGGAAAAATCAATAAAAAAAAAATAGACTTCAAAACTGACTAAATAATTATTGTATTAGCAAAAAACAATAATCACAATCATATTTATAGAGTGGGTGAAGGTTAAAATTTTTATTAAAAAATAACGGGTTAACTTCCATAACACCTGTAATCAAAAACATACTTATAGGCTACTTTTTAATTTTTTTTTCAACTATTGTATGTAATAATAAATACATGTACATAGATACCCTCCGGGGTTATTTTAATAGATACACGCTGCAGAATGCTTTGGCAACTAACATGTAAGTGAAATTAATAAACCGTGTATCTTTTTTTTAACTGTTAAACAAGTAACTTAAATGTAACCATCGCGCAAAGTAGGTCTTTGATTCATTGCAGAGCTGTATTATTTTACCTATGTATTTGATATCATATGTGTTATGATGTTAAAATAAGTGTTGCACAGTAAAATACAAATCAAAATTGCAACTTTA
The DNA here is from genome assembly GCA_023313115.1 of Rhysida immarginata. Taxonomy (NCBI): domain Eukaryota; kingdom Metazoa; phylum Arthropoda; class Chilopoda; order Scolopendromorpha; family Scolopendridae; genus Rhysida; species Rhysida immarginata. Next base: position 963,213 of record JAHWFO010079520.1, on the reverse strand, counting down.
AAAAGGGGGAAAAAGGTAACTGTTTTTATGACACAGTTGCCCCCATTATCACCTTCAAGTTCACCCTTCTCTTTGTTTCTTATCTCAAAGAAAGAGGAGATGATGCTGTCGCGGCAATGCGACTACCCTTCGTGGAGTCGCGAGTGCTTTGGACAGCCACGTGACCTATTCGCGACAGGACGGCTGACCAGAAACGCGTGTTTAAGCCAGCCGTCATGTTGATGACGTTCCAGGCCTTCATGACGTCAAATTTCGTGATGCTCCGCCTACTTTCACGACACGACTCCTGACCAGAAACGCACCCCTAGTAGCCAATTATCTACACAACAAAAATATTTTGTCAAGCCCCGAATATATAATAATTGTGTTGAGAGCCGCACATCCAATGTGTAGGAATAGGAAATACTAAGCAATCATTACGTACAGTTGTTCCTTCATATCATGCTTGGTAATATGCCCTTAAATTCAAGTGGTGCAATTTCTATACTGTAGATCTTACCTTTGCAATGCTCATCAACAGAGCCCATTAACATAGATTTGCCATGCTTTTTTGCATGACCAACTTTACTTAGGATGTTCAAGAGTTGAAACTGGACAAAATTTGTGTATCTTTTCCCTCAACATTAACAATAAAATCTGTAGTGCATCTATGAAACTGTATTTTGAACTGCATTTGCATTGTGTACTTCAATTGATTATTGAATATAAGACATAGTGCTCCAAATCATGGAAATACCTCAAGTCCAGAGCATTCCAGATAAAGATCCTCTACTGTATTAGCTATAGTGCTCAGCATGAAAGAAAAAGGAAGCTGGTGCATGTGTAAATGAATAAAACTCGTTCAATCAATCAGAAACGGACAGGAATCAAGGCATTACTTACTACTGATGCCAGGTATAAGTAATACCTCGTTTCCAGTCCGTTTCTGATTGGTTGGCTTATTAAAAATAGAGCCCACGTTCAACATATTACATATATTTGTTGAACATTTTACAACATTTTTTTATAGTTTTCTGTTGAGCCACTCTATAATTTATTTTTTCTCTTCAGCCTGTGCTCAAAATTTTCTTGTAAATAATTTATTCTTTCTTTATTTATTTAGTCTTTTGTTGCTCGGGCTTTTTTTTGATGGAATTTCGCAATTTCTGAATGTAAATAAACAAAAAAAAAAAAAAAAAGAACACATGAAAAAAGCTTGAGAAATAAATCCACAGCCAGGGGTAGAGAAACGTCAGATCAGACTATGGTTTCATTTTCTTTCTACTTCCTTCTTCTTTCGAAACTACATACATAATTCTTCTCCGTCTTTGTCCGGCACTGAGTCAAACCCACTCAGCTAAACGCAACATTCCAACATGAGCGAAGCCGAGTAGAACTGCCTGAAGGGCCGTAGTTGGAGAGGACAAACATTGGGAGCATTTTAAGAAATCTTTTTCGTTTCTTGAAATTTAATTTTTACTACAGGGTGGCCCAGATTAACATATACAATCTTTGAAAGCGCCGTGTGCGCGTCACGCGCGACTGACGCAATTCAAATTGCACACGTTATGTGAGCAAGGGGATGCAAAAAAGGCACGAATCAGGAGGATCGTCCATATCAAGATGGCGGCGCAGCGATTGAGTCTGGAAGAGAAGTTAGATTGTGTGAGGTTGTACTCAGCGACCAACAGTTACTCAGAAGTGAAACGTCGTATGGCAGCTAAGTTTGGGACACCCGGATCTTCGTTGATAACGATCAAGAACGTAAACAAGAAGTTTGATGAAACTGGCAGCGTTGAAGAGCGTAAATGCAGTAGACCCAAGACCGTTGTTACTGACGCCAACAAAGTGCGCCTGCAAAATGAGTTGGCCAGTTCTCAAGAAAAGGACAAGTCGCAAAGGCGGCTATCTGCTCGGTTAGACATTTCTCGTACGAGTATTCAAAGAATCCTGAAGGATCTGAAACTGAGGCCATATCATCCTCGCTTAACAAATCACTTGCTCGAAGATGATCCCGACAGGCGATTGGAGTTTGCCGAAACTTGGCTTGCAATGCTGGAGGACGATCCTGAGTTAGCACGCCATGTGGTATAGAGCGATGAGGCAAAATATCATGTCTCAGGATATATGGACCGCCACAACTGCATGTATTGGCATGCAACCAATCCGCACATTGAATTGGAGGTAGACAACCAGAGCCCTGGTGTTACGATGGACTGCTCGGACCGTTTTTCTTTGAGGACACAGTCACAGGAGACAGCTACCGTGACTTTCTGGTGAACACTGTGTATCTCCTATTGATGCAACGCGATGATTTTGACACCATGTGGTGGCAGCAGGATGGGGCACCACCACATTATGCTCTCACTGTGCGGAGTTGGTTGGATCAAACATTTCCAGATCAGTGGATCGGCAGACGTGGTCCAGTTGAGTGGCCCCCTAGATCACCCGATTTGACCCCACTCGATTTTTGGTTATGAGGATATCTCAAGGACAAGGTCTACCGCCATAGGATCCATAACATTCCAGAGCTTCGGGAAGCAATAACGGAGGAATTTCGCAAAATTCCCCTAGACATGTGCAAGAAGGCCTGTGACAACGTGAAGTTGCGACTGGAAGCTTGCATCGCCATGGAGGGCCGCATGGTGGACCACTCCATGGAAAACAGGGTGTGATTCTCTTCTTCGATCCTTTGACAATGTATTCCACCATAGTTACATGCAGGTATTAAAATACTTAAGGCATACGGCCTTGTTAAAAATTGTATACAGTAAAACCCCGTTACAACGTACCTCACTTTAACGTACATTTCAGAATAACGTACAAATTTCAAATCCCCGTCCCAAACGTAGGTATTTTAATGCTAAAAAGTTTCAGAATAACGTACCTCACTTTAACGTACATTTCAGAATAACGTACTAATTTTACATCCCCTTGGTTAAATTATCCCTTCAGTACAACGTACATCGTTCACATGTCTTGCACTGATTGGTCAATGCTGCCCATGCGAAAGCTGCAACTGGGCCAATGGGCTAATTAAGCCGAGTTCACATTTCATTGGTTGGTCAGTAACCCGGAAATCTCTGCATGTTACTCAATCTAGCATGTTCGATTGTCGATTGTCGCATGCGATCAGGATAGGTACGGGAATTTAACCGGGAAAAGTCAGGGAATTTTTTATTTCAACATTTCACTACATATTGTATATCCTATAGTGTATTTGTATTGAATAAAATAAAATGCATTCATGTATTCTTATGTTTTTCTATGAATATATGCATTTTTCACAAGCCCCTCTCCCCCCCCCCCCAGTTTCAGTAAAACGTACACCTCAGAATAACGTACAAATTTTCAGGTCCCTTGAAGTACGTTGTAACGAGGTTTTACTGTATATTAATCTGGGCCACCCTGTATATTAATTCTAAGCTTTTTGCACATTACAGGAATAATTGCCGAAACTGTGGATACCGACGTATAAAAATTGGAATACAAGAAAACACTAATCCACTATCCTTTATACGTCGGTATCCACAGTATCGGCAATTATTCCTGTAATACGAAGAACCATGTCACAAGGTTGCCACTACGAAGAGAAGAGCTCCGAAGAACTAGGGAAGATGCTAATCAAGATTAACCTACAAATCAAGAATACCAAGGCCAATCTCTGGTTTTTACTCAAATGTAAGAAGACAAAATCTTTACCTAATTTTATTAATACTGTAAAAATCCCCAAAAGTATACCGAACAAGGTGAAGATATCCATTAGAATTAAGTTACTCATTCATACAATCAATAACTTGTACGGAAAGTAAAGTGAATTAGAAGTAAAGGGATATCATCTACACTTAGCACTCGTGGCTAGGTTAAATCCTTTTGAATTTGAAGCAATTCTAAAAAAGATTCATACTGTTAATTATTATAAAACGGGCAAAAAATATCAAAATTTATCCAAAAAATTTAGCAAATTACAACCTAAAAAACCCCAGGCACCCCATGCACCTGAAATGAAGTATGATCTTGTTCTTAACAAATCTAGTTACACCTTCACCAAAGATGAAAACTTATTATTAGCTAAAGGGTTAAAATTTGCTCATTGTTTTTTAAAAAGACCTATTGTCCTCAGTTAGTGGAATTCTAAATTGTAAACCAGGCGGTAACCAACTGTTTAAAGAATTATGTACCCAACAACTCATCAAAAACGTTTCAACCTACCCTGTTAGCAGTAAGGATCATAATATCGGTAAGACCCTTATATCACTTAAAAAGAAGCCAGTCTATTACCTGAAAGACGACAAGTCTAATCGACTAGTAATCGTTGACAAAACTGACTATATCGATTCCGTCCAATCGATGTTAGAAGAAGGACCATATGAAAAACTACCAAGAAACCCCTTATCAAGCTTAGTTTGAAAAACCAAAAATTGTATTAAGAATTGTAAATTCATTTTTAAAGATGTTAAGAGACGGTTTGTACCTAGCAACCCTCTCGTACCCCGACTATATTGTCTGCCTAAAACGTACAAACCTGGTAACAAATGGCGCCCCATAGTAGACTGCATCAACTCCCCAACTCACGCACTAGGCAAATACATGTTAGAAAATTTTCTAACTAAATTAAGTTTACCAGGATGCGACTTTTCACTGAAAAATAGCATAGATTTAAGTATGGCTATAAATGATTCTAAACTAATAGAAGGGGAAAAACTGATATCCTTTGATATCGAGTGCTTCTAACCCAGTATACCGCTTAAAGAGACTTTAGATTTCCTCGAAGAAATTCTAGAAGACAATGACATCCCACTAGGGATTATTAAAGACATCATGATAGTTATGCGGTGTATTGTTTTCAATAACGTCTTTAAGTTTAACGACCAATTTTACCGAATGTTAAATGGCACACCGATGGGTAGCAGTATTAGCCCCTTTTTGGCGAATCTGTTCATCAGAAAGTTAGAAAACGTTGCATTTAGCACGTTCAACTACTTCCCATCTGTGTGGCATAGATATGTCGATGACATTTTTTGTATTTTCAATACTAACAAAGGTGATTTAGTGGAGTTTTTAACAGTCCTCAACAAATTAAGCCCACATATAAAATTTACAATGGAAGAGGAACAAGACCAAGCACTTCCTTTCCTGGACCTCAAAATTATTAGAGTTGGTGACAGTCTAGATTTTGAAGTTTATAGAAAGCTTAACTTTGTACCGGGCTACATCAGAAGAGATTCAAACCACTGTAAGGCACATAAATTAGCAGCATACCACCACCAAATTAGGCGAGCTCTAATACTACCATTAAAGGATGAAGCTAGAGAAAATGAACTCAATTTAATCCAATCGTTCGCTAACTTCAATAGTGATATGGTAAAATAATTAGCAATTAAAATCAAATCGCACTTAGATTTAGACAAGGTCACCACCCTTAGGCAGACGAACAATATCGACTATAGGAAGTCTTTGGTGCTCCCCTATAATGCCAGATTAAATAAAGGTTTTAAAAATATTTGCAGAGAATTCGAGTACGCAATTGTATACAAGAGCTCAAACACCATAAAAAGTACTTTGAGTTCTGTTAAAGACCAAATCCTTGCAAAAGATAAAGCTAGTATATACAAATTAAAATGTGCGTCGTGTGATAAGTTTTATGTGGGAAGCTCCAAAAGAGGTGTGAAGAATCGACTTAAGGAACTCATAGCATGCATTAGGTATGCTAAGACAGGGGTATCCTCATTTGCAGACCATGTCCTCAAAGAACAACACAACTATTCAAAAGATCTGTTCGAGGTTATTCACAATTGTAACAATGATAAATTATTACACTTTATGAAGTCCCTCGAAATTGTAAAGAACAAAGCGACAAACATCCTATTGAATAGAGACGATGGTCCCATGCCAGTTTTACCCTGGCTGCCGCTAACAAAGTATTTGACAAAATAAATTATCAAGAATTGGAAGATCACTCTTATCTATAGTTATCATTTGTCTTCTATGTAATTTTTGTTTGTAAAGATTTGAGTGATCGTTTTTAATTATTCGTAATAGTCAAGGTTAATTGTTATTTCTATAAAAATAATCGATTCTGTCACAATCGATTAGTAATTTATAAAAATAATCGATTCTGTCAATAATCGATTGCTTTCTTTATTATAAGCGGTTGGCTCTTAGAAGTGAACTTGAGTTCCTCTCAACAAGGAGATCGCTCACTTAGTTCTAATTGGTCATTCTGTAACTCCTATAACTTCTTTAATTGTAAAATTTCTGTGATCGGTTATTACTATATCCTGATTGGTTGATCTAATTTTTGTCTTCCCTATAAATTTTCTTATCTTTCTACCATTGTATTCACTCACTGATGAAGGATTTGTGAAATCCGAAATGTGCATCTGAGGAAATAAAAAGAATTGATGTGGATTAGTGTTTTCTTGTATTCCATTTTTTATATTTTTTTTCACATATTCATATTTTTTGAATATTCACATTCCAATATTGCAAAATTTCATCAAAAAACAGCCCGCGGTACGCTGGGTATATCAGCTAGTAACTAAATCAACCATTAAGGAATAACATAACCAAGTACCGATAGGTTAAACTAATCGCTGTCATTTTCAGGGTGTCATAATGGGTGGGCAGAAAGATCTCCGGATATGAACTCGATTGAGCATGTAGGGAAGAAAACGTACACAATTATTTTATTCGCTTTGATAATTACATAATTACTTTAATTTTAACATTAAGAGTTGTTTGATATACTACTTGCTATATCTTATCATTGAAAATTTTTGAGGGTGTCATAAGGGTACCATTAGAGCACGTGCCATTGAATCCATTTCGACCATTATTAAAATGGTTCATTCGCGGAATTATCTTTATCAGTTGGCGAAAACAGTAATTAATACTGCTTCAATCTCGTCGTTACGATTTGTTTGATATATTCTTACTATTATTTAGCATTGAAAATTGCTAGGTGGGGTCATGAAGATACCATTTGTGCTGGTGTCAATGAACCAATTTCGATCATATTTGTGATTGGTTCGTGTCATGAACCATATTACTTGACAGACGAAAACATATTTTGAAAAACTTCCATAGCCCTGGAGGAGTTAGAATTACGGTCAGACAGACAGACAAAAAGGATTGTAAAAAATATTCTTTATGTCATTAATAAACCATTTAGGAATGAATGGCATTACCAAGTTCCGAAAGGCTAAACTAAATCATTTGCGGAACCATACTTTTCAACTGCCTTTTGTTAACATTGAAAGTCTCTAATGGACCATAATGATAACATTAAAGCATGGACCTTTGAATTTTAAGAATGGCACAATTACTTTATTCACTCTTGATGATTACATAATTACTTTAATTTTAACATTAAGAGTTGTTTGATATACTACTTGCTATATCTTATCATTGAATATTTTTGAGTGTGTCATAAAGGCATCATTGGAGCACGTGCCGTTGTATCGATTACAACCACTTTCAAAATGGTTCTTATAGTGGAACCTTATTTATCAATTGGCGTAAATAGTAATTAATAACTGCTTCTATCTCATCATTATGATTTGTTTGATATATTACTTACTATATCTTACCATTGAAAATTGCTGGGTGGGGTCGTGAAGGTTCCATTTGTGCACTTGCTATTGATCCGATTTAGATAATATTTGTGATTGGTTCGTGTCATGAACCATATTTTATCGACTGACGAAAACATATTTTGAAAATGTTTCATACCCCTGAGTTTAAAGTTTTTAGGACGGAGGGACGGACAGACAGACATATAGACAGTTTTCCCCACACTGAGAGCATAAAGCACCTTTCGATACTTAATCTGTATCAAAACATCAAATTGTTTTTTTTTATATTATTTAAAATTTAAAATTTGCTGATATACCCAGCATTGCCTGGGCTCTTTTGATGAAATTTTTGCAATATCTGAATATTCAGAGTACACATGAAAAAAGCTTACAAACTAAAGTCACAGCCACAGCTACAGCTTCAGTTCAGACTATTGTCTCATTTTCATTCTTTTTCCTTCTACAGCACTGCGTCAAACAAAAGACGATAAGATACCTTTCTTCTCGTCTTTGGTAAAACTCACTCAGCTCTTCACAACATTCCAACATGAGCGAAGTCCGCCAGAACTGCTGAAGAGCCGTTGTTGCAGAGGCCATTCATTGAGAGCATTTAAGAAGTCTTTTTGTTTCCGGAATGTCAATTTCTTCTGTATATGTTCATTCTGTAATTCTAAGGATTTTCATGTGTTCATTTCATCTGGTTATTTACATTCTGAGAATGCAAAATTTCATCTAAAAAGTGATCGAGCCACGCCGGCTTTTTTCACTGGTCTCCAAAAAGAAGAAGGTCTCGTTCAGATGTGACGCCATCTGTTGGAGAAAAAAAAATTCCACTTTTTAAGATGAGTTTTAAAGGCAATGGGCGAGTTTTTCGTCCGTCACGAATTGAGCAATAACGATTCAGTCAGTTTCAGAAACCCGAAAATGGAAGTTGCCATAACCCTTAGCGGCCTTCCTCTTGTGTTGAAAATCAAGCATAAATCAAAAAGACGTAACTCAATTGGAAAAACGTATCTGAAAAATGTTCAATACGAAATTGACAGTAAAATCATGTTCGAAGAACTGCAAACTAAAAAAAAAACAAAGAAGAAAAAGCAAAGTTCACGAATAAAAAAAACCCTGTCATCCCATAGCCGGCGTAGGAAAGAACTAAAAAACAGCTTTCCGTATGTTTAAACATGTGTTTTGCATCTCCAACACTCATTTCTGGCCATGTCAGCACTTGATGGCAAAGCTTCCCTATTTTCTTCAAGGATGGCAGCAGGAGTCAGGGACTATCATGAGCGCTGCCACCAGAAATTCGAATTTTGTCGAAATAAGACGAAAAAATTTTTTTGAGAAATTTCAGGTAGACAGTGACTTCCTTTTGTTTTGAAGACTCAGTGAGCAAAGTTTCAACTCAAACGGATGAATGGTATAGGAATGCATAGAATATAAACAAACCACTAACAAATAAACATTCATTTTTTACATAAAGACTTGGTGATATACCTGCTGTTGCTTGGGCTCTTTTTTGATGAAATTTTGCAATATTTAATTGCGAATTTTGAGAAAAAATGAACTCTTGGAAAAAGCTTAGAATTTATTTAGTAAAAAATAATTTTGAATATTCGAAAAGACTTCTTTTTAAATGCTCCCTATGGATGGTCTCTCTCACTTCGGCCCATTACCAGTTCTTCTCGTCTTCACCCCTGGTCCAATGTTTTTTTCACACGTGTCTTCACCCCTGGCTGTGGCTTTTGTACGCAAGCTTGTTTCATGTGTTCTTTTTTTGTTTTTCACATTCAGCTTTTGTAAAATTTCATCAAATTAGAGCCCAAGCTTTGGCAGGTTTATAAAAATACGGAAATGAAAGATGTTCGCAACGAAATTTAAATTGAAACCATGCTCGTAGAATTGTTTGTTTCACCTCCCCCCCCCCCCCCCCTCACCACTGTTTTCTTGATTCAAATTGTTTTTCAATTTCTTTCTTCGTCTCTGTGTCAAACACACTCAACTTTTCCCAACATTCCAACAGCGAAGTCAAGTTGAACTTCTTTAGGGCCGAAGTTGGAGAGGCCATCCATTGGGAGCACTTTAAAAGAAATCTTTTCGAGTCTTCAACATGAATTTTTACTGTGTTAATACTAAGCTTTTTCATGTGTTCATTTCGTCGGTTTTCTCACATTCATATGATGCAAAATTTCATTCAAAATGCGCTTGAGCCACGCAGGGTGCCGGGTTTTTCCGCTGGTTTTCTTTAAAAAAATAATGCTATCTGTTGACCAAAAAAAATATTCATTGTAAAAAACAGTCCTTTTTTTTTTAAAGAATTCCCTCATGTTTAGTCATGTGTTTTGCATCCCACTGCCTGCTTGAATCAAACTATCTTTCTGTTTCCTTCTGCATCTCTGTGACAAACTCACTCAGCTTATCTCAACATTCCAACATGAGCGAAGTCCAGTTGAAATGCTAAAGGGACGTACATGTAGTTGGAGCTGGGACTAATAAGTAATTTTTACTTATTAGTCCAAGGTTGGAGGGCTATTCTTTGGGATTCTTCAATATGAATTTTTACTATATTAATTCTAAGCTTCTTTTTCCTGTGTTCATTTCAGCGGAATATTCACATTAAGATGTTGCAAAATATCATCAAAAAAGAGCTCGAGCAAAAGGTCTGCTAGAAGTCTATAAACAGGTGGCGCCATCTATTGACCAAAAAGAAAAACTCATTCAAAAACAACATTCATTTTTATTTTCGAAAAAAATTATTTTATCGAAATCTTTGGTAAACAGTGACCTTCCTCTTGCTTTGAAGATCAAGTGTGCAAAGTTTCATCGCAGTCGAATGAATGGTATAGGAACGCATCCATAACAAACAAACAAATATTCATTTATATATATATAGATGTTTGTTTTTATTGGTTTTTTTTTTAATAAAATGAGTATTTAAAATTTGTATCCCACTGCTTTTTAATATCATAACATAGTGTTGTTATCATTATTATCAAGTTTTTTAAATTGTTTAAGATTTACAGAGGTTCAGTCAAAAGTAGTGGCCGACTCGGAAGGAGGGATTAGAGTTTGACGAATTTTGGGCGAAGACCATTTACCACAAGGGTATATCGCAGTTTATTAAGAGAAAAAAGTGGGAAGAAACATCAGTATGAATTTGAATGCCAAAGACATTGTGCCACCTGCGTCAGCCAGAGTAAAAATATGGCAGGAAAATTGGTGATACGCAGGCTCCTTCATCACTATTGGAAAAAGGCGACCAGTGTGCGAACAGCAGCCGCCAAAATTTGCAGGGTGGAAGGTCAGGATGTGACCAATGAACGGACAGCATGTCGGTGGTCCTCCGGCTTTTCGTCTGGAGACATGGGCCTGGAAGATGCGCCAAGGAGCGGAAGACCCAAAGAAGTGGATGACGCAGCCCTATGGCAACAAGTGGAAGCCAACCCAGGCAGCACCACCCGTGGACTAGCGGTAGACATCGGGACATCACAATCGAGCGTGGTTCGACATCTGCACGCCATGGGAAAGGTCAACAGGAGCTGCCAAGTTGTGCCCCACGAGCTGACGCCCGTGCAAGCACAACAACGGGTGATGGTGTGTCGTCAACTGCTGGAAAATATCGAGGTTCTGCCACATCCAGCATATCGTCCCGACCTGGCACCTTCCGACTACCATCTCTTCCAGTCCATGGTGAACTTTCTGCGTGGATGGCGCTTCGCCATTGTCAGTGAGGTTGAAGACTCCGTGCATGACGTTTTCGCCCAGAAACCGGAGGAGTGGTTTTGCGAGGGCATCCGCCAACTGGCTGATCATTGGATGAAGACCATCGACCTTGATGAACTCTATTTTGAAGATTAGCAATGAGTGGTTCCTGTCTGGAGCCCATTTAAAAGTTTGTGCAGTGATCGGCCACTACTTTTGACTCAACCTCTGTATATTTACATTTAAAGTATAATTAAATAAGCCTCTTGAACAGACTTGCTAATTTTTTCTCAGTTGAGACTTTTCAGATATCTTTATATTAAATAAATAGTGAAATATTTTGTTTAACAATAATGTAATTAACTTTTTTAACAGGATAGAGACACCCAGACAAAATTAGAAATGTGTCATCGTTTAGAAGAAGATAACTTATATAAAACGTTTGCTCGCCAAAGGGAGGAAGAAGAAAAGCAAATGAATCGGCTTATACAAGTAAGTCATATAGCTTGCCATTGAAATTACCCAACCCTAGAGATATTAGATTAAATGCAAATCTCTCTTGGTGCTGATCTGATATCGGATTAATGGTCAATCAGAGAGCTAAACTAACAAGGGAACCATCTGAACCTGTATCTTCCCGAGTGTATGCTTTGTGGTGCTTTATAATTTTAAATAAAAAAAATATTCATGGATGCTTATCTCATCATGTAAATTATTTTGAGACGAGTAATTCTACAACAAAATTAAAAGTATGGACTTAATATCATTGGCGACCACTGTAAACTATTTCTCCCTTCCTTCCATGCTTGTTTTCCCTTCCCTTCCATTCCAATTTGAACAAGGCATGTATTGCCATCGCTCCCAAAGTATGCTTGCATGCAAACAAATAGTTTGGTTTTATTATGTGGTGCATTAAAAAAACAATAAAATAGTGCGATTTCATATTATTTCATACAGGATGATTACAAAAGAACTTCACACTTTTAAAAATTTATTACATCAAAGCTATTCAGAATATAGACACACCACATACGGATTCTTTTGTAATCACCCTGTATTACAATTTGTTTTGAAACTCTAAAATACAGGACAGATGTTTCCCTTGTAAGTCGTGGTATTATAGTATCATTTATCTCAGCGAGAGAGAGTTAATACCGGATTCATCTATGGAATGCTTAGAAAATGCCTTGCTGGATGGGTTGAACTTTACTTGCAGGGGTCGTACATCTCCTATATTTCCTATAATTCCTATTGTTACATAGGAAATTTGTATAACTCCTATATTTTGAAAAAAATTCCTATATTTCCTATATATTAAAGAGAAGTATTTAAAATAATGGCTATAGTTCCTTGAATTTTATTCGGTGGCCGCCGATTTAATGCGTTTGTGCATTTGTCTGAGCATGAGAGCTTGAACATGTTAACACATGTGGAATTTTTTCCACCATGGTCAACAGCATTGGTTGATAATCGTTGGTCAACACTTCAAATACTGAAATATTTCAAGTTAGTGAAATACTATTCTTTGTGAGGAGAACAATCACGAGGTTTGCCGTGGCAGCGTAACGATAACTTTTGTCTCGTTTGATTTGGATTTTTGTATTGGTAAGTGTGATTCCATGGTTTTTCAATTAGAATTGGGTAAAAGTAGAGAATACCCTCATAAATTGTATTTTAATGAAAGTTGGTGCATATATCCTCCTAGTTTTGTCTGAATACGGTGATTTTATTTTATCACTGCAATACTGAGGCGTTATTCAATGTTTTAATTAATTAAAAACATCGATATGTCGATTAACGATACATCGATTGATATTAGTCGTGGCCAACTTTCACCAATTTCAATCCGTTGTAAACCTCCAAAAATGCCATCTTCCAACATCTTGAACCATTAACCATTAAAAAAGTTAGGTCAGGTTGTGAAAGATATACAATGGTCGCCGCTTAATGTAGACACTATGGGATGAGCTCTATCTGTCTCTAATAACCGATTGTTTTCATTAACCAAAAAAAAACCGGAAACATCAGTTTGTATGTATGTTTTCATAGCTTTTATTACATTTTCAATAATAATTGTTACATATTTAGATTAGATGTGTAGTAATTCAATATGGTATATACGTATTTTATTACATTTATTAACCAAATTATGATGTGTAATCAGTGATTTTCAATTGCTTTGTGTTTTTTATAATTATTTGATTAATAAAATTTTCATTTTGGTATTGTAACTCAAAATCGGTTGACCAATATTGAACTCCACGTCTCAATACGTCGAGTGCATTTCTCATTTCTCAGTGTTGGTGTGCTGTGATTTTAGAATCATCAATTTTTGTTTCTTCGTTCTGTTTCCCCGTTTCTGTCACAGTCTGACAAATTTCTTTATCTGTTAGCGGAGCTGTGATGCATACATCCTCGTCAGTGGACATCCAATTCTCAAAATCAGACTGTGTCATACATGTATCTGATGGAAATATGGACGTTTCTGCCGTGTCATCAGCATTATCACTAGAGTTCTCAGTAAATCCTGTATGTGCAAAAGAGTTTTTGATTGTACTGGCTGACACTTGGTTCAATGAAGCGACCAATTGGTGAATGGCATCCAACAGACTAATAGATTTAGCCAAATCATTAGCATGTGTTTCTTCTGATGTTTCTCTATCAATGCTTTCCAAAATCCGAGATTTCATTTCCTTGCGATAATAAACTTTTAGGGCTCGGATTATGCCTTGATCACAAGGCTGAATTAGGGATGCCGTGTTGGCAAGTAAGAAAACTACTCTGATGTGGTTTAATTTGCACTTTACAACATGTGCTGTGCAGTTGTCAACGAGAACAATAATTTTATGTTCCAGTATTTTATCCCATTGCAGTAGCCAGTCATTGAAGGTTAAGGTCGTCATCCAGGCATTAGAATTGGCACAATATTCCACTGGCAGTTTTTTCACGCTTTTGAAGCACTGAAGATTCTTACTTTTGCCTATCACTAACTTGCTTTTCTTCTCCCCAGACATACTGACACAACATAAAATTGTGAGGCGTTCTTTTGACACTTGGCAGCCTTTTGCTGTAACATCTTTGAAAATGTACATGTGTTCGGGCAAGGCACGGTAATACAGACCGGTTCTCATCCGCATCGTAAACGTCATTTTCAGGATATTCCGACATAATCTTTGGCCATTCATTTTATCTAGTGTTCAGCTGCAGAATTGTTTGCGTCTTTCTGTTCACCATAAGTTTGTTTGTACGTGATGTTTTCACATTTCTTCCAGCGATGGAACCCTCCCTCTGTGGCAGCAAAGTCATTTTTCCCCATTTCTTTTGCAAGCTCATCTGATTTCTGTCTCTTCAGAGGTCCATCAACTCGAGCGTCGTGCTCATGAACAATAGTAAACCATAGCTTCAATGCTGATTCTACCTCTCTGTCTTTTCCCAAACGATTCCTCTTTCCATTTGGATTTTCATTCCGTTGCACAGCCTTCTCAATCATTTCGATTTGCCACAAAGTTGAATGCGACACGTGTAATTGCACACCTGCGTTTCGAATGCTCATTTTAGGCAGTTTATCATAGCATTGTAAAATGACAATTTTTTCCTGAAGACTTAGATCCTTTCGCTTATTCTTTTCCATTTTTACTGTACAGTGCAGTAATGTACATGCACTTGTACTCTAATAAAGTTCGCTTCCACGCCTGTACAGAACAGCACAATTCCAGTAAAAATAGGAATTAACAATCAGTAACTGCATATCGATCCTTTTTGTCTGAGAGGTCCGTCAACTCGAGCATAGCTTAAAGCTTTCACCTTGGGGTTATTCACATTGACGCAGGAAGCATCGTGCGCCAAGTTTTAGAGGCTAGAGCGCATGTGCAGTTTCTTTACTTCCGTGAACACATATAGAAAGCCTTTGCCGCAGAGCATCACACTCTAGCATCGGATCATGTGAGGAAAAAGGAAAATGACCAACGATAAAATTGCCACTGCTGGCCTAGCTGGCTAATACTGTACGTATTTTATTAAAAAAATGTTTGTATTAACCGAACTGCTGTTTACATTAAACGAAATTTTGTGCATACGCTCGATCGGTTCTTTACAAAAATGGTCACACTAACCGATTGTTTGTATTAACCGTGTATACATTAAGCGGCGACCACTGTAATTGCGTTTGACGTTTTTACCCCTACAAATACTACGACAATGGCATTTCTATATACAGAGTGTCCCAAAAAAACTGCAATTTTGGAAATGCGTAGTAGCAGCCTCGAGCAGGTAGCAGCACTGTGGGACAGTGACCTTGAGCAAGTAAACACTTTGCCATATTAGTAACCATGGGTCAGTGGAATGGGCAACGGCGTGCGTTAGCTATAAAAATGTTTTCAACCGTGTGATGTCAAGATTCGGTAATGTTCCCTGGCCCCCTAGATCGCCAGATTTGTCCGTTAGTGATTTTTTTCTTGTGGGGCTATCTCAAGAGTAAAGTGTACACGACTCGACCAAGAACTCTGGATGAGTTAAAACCGAGAATTCAGGATGAAATTCACAGTCTCCCAGCTGAGATGTTGCAGGGGTCAGTGAGGAATCTCAACAGCAGATTTCAAAAATGCATTCATACAGGAGGACGCCATAAAAAATGATAAATTCCATTAATTTTTGGTAAATGGCAAGTATACAGGTTTCACTTACTATGAATAAAATGTTTTTCTTCCATCACTCTTGATTTTATTGGATTGTTAAAAGTTCCCATTTTTTTGGGTCACTTTGTATCGTATTTTTTCGAATATAGGCCGCGGCTCTAAACCCAAAAAAATCGAAAATTTTAGGAGTGCGGCCAAAAGTGAGTGCGGCCTAAAAAAAAATTTTTTTTTTTGGAAATAACGAATTATTATCGGTAATTGTGAACATTTCAAAAATATCGAAATATTTCGTTTTAGCGTCCCATAGTATTTTAAATAGTAATTTAGCTAGTAATTTTATTGTTTATATAGCCATCTTCATTACTTTTATATATTTAATGAAACTTTTATAAATTTATTAATTAAATGTGTAAATAATTAAAGTAATCTCATTTTAATGAACGAGCGCAACTCCTTATTTCTTCGGCAGCAACCGTGATTCTATCAGCGCACTCACTGCTGGGTGCTGTCCAATAGCGATAGAGAGCATTCTATGACATCATAACATCTTCAACTAATCGTAACCGCCAAATACAGTGAAGACACTTGTTAATAATCGCCGACATTAACTTTTTAACACTTGATTTTCTTAATAATTTTTGAATGAAAAATTATATGACTGGTTAATTATTGTTCCGAGGTGTTAGAATATTAATTTCAATGTTAGAAAAAGATTGAACAAAGACTCTTTAATTTAAAACCATCAATTCATAGGCCATCGTGTTTTTATCTACAGCAGGGAAGTCGGATAATTTTATCTAAAAAAAATAAAAAATATCTATCTGCGATTTATTCTTTCAAAAAGTGTAACAAAATTTTCTTATAAAAAAGATAATAAGCAAATTTAAAAGAAAATAGGTACGATATATGAATGTATTGGCGATCAATCCAAAATCATTACGCGAACGACGCTACTCATCTACAGCGAAAGCAGCAGTTACGTTCGGAGGGAGGGTCGAAAAAAAGAAATTAATTCGACTTTATTTATCGTATTTATAGTGAAGTCATTTTCATGGTAGGGTACCTCATTTTGTCAAAATCACTTTTCATCACATACAGTTTGACTCAGGATCGTTTTGTTAATAGATTTACTTCGTGACTCGACGCACTTATTTTTTTAACCCAATTATTCTTAATTGTTTTTTTTAATGAAAAGTTAATCTTTAAAAAAAAATTGTGGAGTTTTCTTGCAATTAATGCGGCATTTCGTCCACACTCTTATGAATTCGTCATAATAATGAGGATTTTAAAACCATCTAGAATACCGTAAGTAAAGAAATAAACCCATTTAATATTTCTTAAAATTTCACTGCTAAAGAAGACTGTATTTAAGTGCATCGAATTACGAAGTAAATCCATCAACAAAACGATCCTGAGTCGAACTGTATGTGACGAAAAGTGATTTTGACAAAATGAGATACCCTACCATGAAAATGATTTCACTATAAATACGATAAATAAAGTCGAATTAATTTCTTTTTTTCGACCCTCCCTTCGAACGTATCTCCCGCTTTCGCTGTAGATGAGTAGATTCATGGAAGAATAGAGTCTATTCTTCCATGGTAGAGTAGTTCGCGAAATAATTTTGGATTGATCGCCAATACATTCATATATCATACCTATTTTCTTTTAAATTTGCTTATTAACGAGTCTTTGTTCAATCTTTTTCTAACATTGAAATTAATATTCTAACACCTCGGAACAATAATTAACCAGTCATATAATTTTTCATTCATAAATTATTAAGAAAATCAAGTGTTAAAAAGTTAATATCGGCGATTATTAACAAGTGTCTTCACTGTACTTGGCAGTTACGATTAGTTGAAGATGTTATGATGTCATAGAATGCTCTCTATCATTATTGGACAGCACCGAGCAGTAAGACAAGCGTATAGAGAGAGAATGGAACATCCATATAATGGACTTAGATTCATCTGCTTTGCCACCGTACACGGTTAGTCCATCAGCACTGTACAAACCACGTGTGAAACGTAGCTTGAACACTTTATGCACTTTGTTTGCCTCTGAAGATCTGCACAATTTATTTCATAGACCTAAAATACATTTTCTCTACAATCACAATTTGTTCCTGAAATTTGCATACAGATTTTCAAATCCAGCTAAAACTATTATTCAGTTCACATACCTAAAATACGTTTTCTTAACAATCACAATTCGAAAAAAATTTAAAACCTAAAATAGTCAGTTTTTTTTTAGTTGTTCCACAGAATAGTTTAACAAACATTTTCAATGAAAA
>JAHWFO010079520.1:894678-944631 GCA_023313115.1 Rhysida immarginata | reverse complement strand
TAACAAATGTCCAGTTCTTATTTATAGTGCCGAAGAATTATGTTTTTTATTAATTTGTTTTAAAATCATTGTCTTTTAAATCAATATTCTGGTTTGAGTAATTTTAGATTTAAAAATTAAAATTAAAAAAATTATGGTGAAAGTGTATATTAAACTATACAGTTTCAACATAAATTATGTGGAACAACTAAAAAAAACCACATTGACTATTTTAGGTTTTAAAATTTCTTCGAATTGTGATTGTTAAGAAAATGTATTTTAGGTATATGAAATAAATTGTGCAGACCTTCAGAGGCAAACAAACTGCATAAAGTGTTCAAGCTACGTTTCAAACGTAGTTTGTACAGTGCTGATAGACTAACCGCGTACGGTGGCAAAGCAGATGAATTTAAGTCCATTAGCTGGATGTTCCGTTCTTTCCCTATACACTTGTAGCAGTGAGTGCGCTGATAGAACCATGGCCGCTGCCGAAGACATAAGGAGTTGCGCTCGTTCATTAAAATGAGATTGCTTTAATTATTTAGACATTTAATTAATAAAAGTTTCATTAAATATATAAAAGTAATGAAGATGGCTATATAAATAATAAAATTACTAGCTAAATTACTATTTAAAATTACTATGGGACACTAAAACAAAGTATTTCGATCTTTTTAGGCTAAGTTTTTTTTGCGGCCTATAAAAATTTAATTTTTCGTTCCACCATCAAATTGCGGCTGCGGCCTAAAGTGAATGCGGCCAATATTCAAAAAAATACGGTACTTATAATGGGTTAGTGATATATCGAAACAAATCTATCTAACAGTGCGGAGGGTTCCCGTATTCTATACATGTTCTAACTATTATCAAACTCCTGAAAGGGGGTTAATTTCAAGGTTAATAATCTACATTTTAAAGCTGCGGACATATTAAGATCAACGATATAGAGACGTTTGCATTTCTGGTTTACGCTAAGGATTGTGGGATACTGGGATGAAAACAGAGAATTTCATGGTGTTCTATGTGAATTCCATGTAGTTTACGACCTGTTTTCAGTCCGTTTAAATATTTTATAAGTCTTTTTGTCCCTTTGATAATTAACAGGACGTATATAAGGATAAGTTAATTCATCTTAGATGATAATATCGTATTTTTGTGACCGACCTTTAAATATATTTCTGTGCAGCAGTTAAAACGTAAGCATTTGTGTTATATTGGCATGTGTTTGTTTCTCCAACTCAATTTTTTTTTTTCTAAAATCGACTTAAAAACTCATGATTCAAGAAGATATATTGAAATTTTGAAAGAAAAAAATACCCTCTCTAGGTATGTGATCAATTTTCTACAGCTATCTCTTGTGAAACGGCAAAAATGAAATTACTGCACTGTTAGATGGCATCTTAAACTGTGCCTTGAAGGAATTTTATGAGAAAAAAATTCCTTAAACATTAAAGTTAATACATACTTAAAGGGTTCCTTAATCTCTGCATTGACGTGGTTTTCATTAAATTCGGTTAAACTATTTTAGAAATACCTTTTTTTTTCTTCTAATAATTAAGACATAACTGATACATTTCATCAAGCCAAAGTCCCTAAATTCAACAAGAACAGATTCCTCTCTGAGAATCGAATAACTTTGGTAAATAAATTGTTTGGCGCTGATGACCAATTTTGAATTATAAAGGTTTTTAAAGAAAATAAAAATAAATTAATAAATAAATCAAACTCTTCTCCCCCGCCCCCCCCAAGCCTTCCTCCATATTTCTCCTTTTTTTTAAAATTTTTTTTATTTTTTTTTAATTTTCATGATAAAGTGGGAACCTGTGCGAATGTTCCCTTCCACCATTTCAATTTATTTCAATTAAACTGTTGAAGAAATTGCACAATCCAAAGGTTCAGGCCAGAAGTTAAGCAACTCTGAAAAGTAACTTTTTAAGATGTAAAAGTGACTTCGTTACTTTGATGTTAGTTCAAAAAGATCAAGAAAGCTGAAGAGGAATGCCCATGATACGGGGCTAAATGTTTTTATATAAATTGTTTAGAGTATATAGAGTTAATAAATGGAAGGAAACCAAAATCGACACATATATGCAGTGGCAGAAATATTTAAACATTTTCAAGCACAGCATACGCCATTGGTAGATTTAAAGATATTATTAGAATTTGCAATGTGTCTGGCTGAAAAATCCACTGTCGAATGGGTGTTTTCCGTCATTAATGATTTTTGGGAGCAGTGATAAATCTAAACTAAATATTGAAACATTGTCAGCAATCGTGTGAGTGAAAGTAAATCTGAATTATACATACGACAAATTTTTACAAGAAATTGATTAACGTGATAAATATTCATTAAAGTAAAAAATACATTTATAGAAGATAAAAGCATCTTGAATTTGTATGTTTGCTAAGTGCATTATTAACATAAAGGCAGAAAATACAATCGGAAACTGTGGAGAGTGGCAAAACGAATGCAGAACGGCTGTTTGTTTTCACCCCAGCATCCCACAGTCCCTTGCGTCAACACGCTGATGCGAACGTCTCTGTACAGTCAACACGCTGATGTAAACGTCTGTCGTAATCTGTCGGAAACAACGTAATACAGTTGAACTTTAATATGTCGAAAAATTTATATTTCCCTGCATTTTCAATGTTAATTCGATGCAATTTTTCCTCGTTATTTCAAAACATTTTCTTGCAGAACCTGACTATTTCGAATTTGGACTTCGTGTGTCAGCAAAACGCAAAGTGTTTAGAGAGTTTAGATTAGAGAGTTTACATTAGAGAGTTTAGATTTTTTCATTGAGAAATTTTCGTACAAAAACGAGGAAATTTGATGCCGCTTCCATTAAAGTTAGACCATTCTCGTGCGTTTACGAAAAAAATTCACGAAAAATTTTTTCGATATCTTTGGCAAAGTCTCTATTGCGTTTGAGATGTTTGAACATGCGAAGTTTGTGCGTTTCTGATGTTAGTGGCGCCACTTATACATGGCCTAACTCTATACATGTACCAGTTTATCTCAGATTGTTCTCTGTACTCTCACAATACTTTTATTAAACTAAAAATCTTTATTTAAAATAAGCCTCTATATCTCAAAACCTATTTAATTTTTTCTGTTCCCGTGAAATTCGAGATATCGTGGTTCGACTATATACAGTATACATTTATTCAAGTTTCTAATTAGCAAATTCCTTGTATTGTTTAGATATATTGTACGTAGAAAGAAAACTGATTCCTTACTCTGAAACGACAACAGTGCAATCATCCAAGCTTCAAATGCAACACCAATGGAAAATGTTGAGGAGCAGTCACAGTCACCATATGTAGAACATCAGCAAACAGTAACAACACCGGTACCCACAGAAGTAGGCTTGAGCAGCAGTACTCGGAATGAAATATCACATATTGAAAACTTTGAAAATCTCAACAAAGATCAAAGTGAAGGCATTCCTAACAAACGAAGAAAAGCATACAGGCAAAAATTCATAGAGAGTTGGCTAGAGATTGACTCCTTCAAAACATGGTTATAAAGATCTCCGAGAAACAAGAACATTCCATATTGCGTAGCATGCCAAAAAATTGTACAAGGTGGCATTACACATATTAAACGGCACGGAGATACAGAGATTCATAGATCAAACTTGAAGACGTTTCTGAAAACACCGCGCATCGAAACCACTTTTGCAATATCTCAAGCAACGCATGCATCTAGAGGTGCGGAAGAAGGGAAAATAAAATGTGCACAATATTGTGTTGAACACAACTTATCCTTCAGATCAGTTGAACATCTTCCTAAACTGATTGCATCAATATGTGAAAACTCTGCCATTGCTAAAAAAATTACATGCAGGAGATTAAAGAATGCAAGAATTATTAAAGATGTTCTTGCAAAAGAAAGCATAAAGGAATGCTCTTTGCAGTTGCAATCAGCCCATTTCTCATTATTGATTGATGAAACTACTGATAATAGCACCAGGAAATGTTTGGCTGTTGTTGCAAGATATTATGATAGTGGTGAGCAGAAAATTCGAGACAGATTCTTTGGTATGCTTGAACTTAACAGTGCTACTGCAGAAAACATCTATGTAGCTATTTTGAATCTTTTAGAAAAACACAATATCCGTTACACAATTTAATTGGCTTTGCCTCAGATAACGTCTCTGTAATAATGGAAGCAACTCATGGTGTTCAGGCACTACTGAAAGAAAAGTGCCGTCACTATTTGTTATTGGTTGCATCTGTCATTCTTTTAATCTGTGTGCCTCACACGCTTGCAATCATTTACCCAGGACCATTGAGGATCTAAGTCGTGGGATCTACATGTACTTTGCACATAGCAGCAAGCGTCAAGAAGTATTGAAAGAATTTCAAGATTTTGTCCAAGTAGAGCCACACAAAATGCTTTGATTTTCACAAACAAAATGGCTCTCTCTCTCTCAAGTTGTTTGCAGAATATTAGAACAGTGAAATGCATTAGAGTTATTCTTCACCGATGCAGTTTTTACAGTAAAACTTAAAACGCCTGCAGCAATATTGGAAGCATTGCAAAATCCTATCAACAAAATGTACTTCATATTCTTGAAATACATTCTGGGAATTGTTAACAAAATGAATTTGTTCTTTCAGGGCGAAAAATCCAAAATACTTAGAATTCTGCCTAACATCAGTATACTTTATAAGCAGATCTTATGCAATTTCATGGAAAAATCTTACATTGATAATACAGAATTATGCGACATAACGTTTCAAAAACAGAACTTTCTACCCATGAAAAAAATTTACCGAGGAGTTGACTGTGAAGTTGAAATCACTAAATTGAAAGATGCACCACAAGCTTGTATTGATGATTTTTATCACCGCACTTTGAATTTCTACATTGAATTGTGCAAGCAAATACAATTAAGGTTCCCATTTAACAACAAAATTCTGAATGAGCTCACTAGATTAGAACCAAAAATAGCTGTATCAGGAAATATTACCAGTTTAGTCCCACTAGCAGTTTTTTTTCCTACCATTATAAAAGATGATGAGCTTGAAGAATTAAATGATCAGTACAAGTTGCTTCAAGATATTCCTGAATGCCAGAAATTGGCGCAAACTTTTGAATATGATCCTGACTTTACATTTAATTTGAGAAAAAGTGATTGCTACGTGTATTGTAAACGATACTGAAGCTCAAACAATGGTTTTTAGAATTTTTGTGTGGTTATAAACAATTCAGAAGCCCAAACAACAGTTTTAGGATTTTTGTCTGTTTTTTGGATTGAGACACTTACTAAATTTGTGAAGGCATTATTGTCTTTGCCTCACTCTACTGCTGCTGTTGAGAGAATGTTTTCTCAACTTCATCTCATAAAAACAGCCATTAGAAATAAGCTTCTTGTTTCAACATGCAATGCTGTGCTATTATCGAAAGAATTACTTGTATCAAGCACATGTTTTAACTATAAAGTTCCCCAAACAATGACACTAAAAGGTTTGCGTTGTCATACAGAAGCAGATGCAGAGGAAGAATGCCAGGCCACGGAAACAATTTTACATAATCTTGAACTTTTAAAAAACTCCAATATGTAGAAATCATATGTTGCATTATTCTGCGCTTATGAGTGCTTTTTAATATTTTTTATTTTAAATAAATTTATGTTCAAAATTTTCTTCAGTCGTAGTTTTCATCTTTCATAGTTTTCCAATAAAAATAAAGCTGTCTCCTGAAATATATTACTTTTTATACAAAATCTATTACTTTTTTTGCGAAATCTATTACGTTTTGGAGCGACTATCTATTACTATTTTCAGGTGCGGTGGAACAGCCCTGGTTCCTGGTGCATCATGGGGGATAGAAGGGCAATTCCATGGTAACGGACGTATCAGTTTAGTACAGTAAACGTAATAGAGAACAATCGCTAAGCTAAATAATTAAAAACCATTGCTGAATAATCATTTATTATAATACAGTGAAACCTCTATTCTCGACCACCTCTTTAACACGACCCCCTCTTAACTCGACCACTTTTCCTTGGCACGGAATCAATGTCTCATAGGTATAATGCATTTTTTCCCTCTTTAAGCCGACCACCTCTTTACTCGACCAACGACCACCCATTTCAGGCACCAACCATCAATATACCCTCTTTAAACCGACCAGTAGACATGGCAAAGTCGAGTCAAGATTGCCATGACTTGATTTTGCCATGTTTGCTGGTCGGTTTGAAGAGGGAACATCAATGATTGGTGCCTGAAATGGGTGGCCGTTGGTCTTGGGATTGAAGCGTTAATAATGCCACTTCCTCTAATTTAAAGAGTATGCTCATTTTTTTGAACGAGGAGTAGGAAACTGAGCATTGTTCAATCTGTTTCTTTGCTTTGTGTATCAGTGGCATTCACTCACCACTCACACCGCTGCTTTATCTTACAGTTAGGAAGAGCTCAACATGTGATTGCAGTTGAGAATGCACGTGTTGGGCTCACTTTACATCACTTTCACTCTTCACATCACATTTCAATTTCTTGCCTGCTATTGTCACCATGTCAAAAAGAAAACTTTGTTTTTTATCGCTACAAGACCAACTCAAAACTTGCTGCATTTGTTTGAAGAGGTGAAAAAAGAATATCAACAAGTTACAGTATGTAAAATGTTGAGCAGAAAAAAATAAACTTCAATGTTGCAGTTTTTCAACAAAGAATAGGGGAAATTTTTGATCCAATAATTGGGATCACTTTTATTGCTATGTAATTATACATGTATTAGGTATTAATATTTTGTTTTCACGTATTGTTTATTTTGAATAGCCACATTACTGCATAAAGTTATGAAAATTTCATTCAAATTCATTAATAAAACTTTAGTCCATTATGCAAAATCACTAAAATAATAAATGAAACCAAAAGAGTAAGCTTTGTATATCATCAGATTATATCCTTATAATGTTAAACAATTGAGACAATGAAACTTTATAAATTACGCTTACCCCCCAATTCTTTAAGAAGACCACCTCTCCAAACGACCACTATTACGTGGAACCATTGCTGGTCGGCTTAAAGAGGTTTCACTGTATAATGTTTTAAAAATTAAAGCAGCTTACACTTTGATTTTGATAGATTTTTATTGTATTTTATAAGAGTAACGAATGTGTCTCACAAAACAAGTTAAACATTTTCAAAAGCTTTATTTGGTAATTTTTCTGAAATGGTACAAGGAAAAAATTATGAAAATTATGGAAACAATTAATTATAAGAGTAACTAATTGTTAGTGTATAATATAATACTTTCACTAAATTCACTTTTATAAAACTTGTGTAATTTTTCATATAACGGATGTATCACGTACTGATTTAACGCAGGAATAAACTGACAAACGAAAATCATGACAAATGTTTACGCAAGGAACAATTACATTAACAGAGGTTTGCAAAATAAAACAAAAAAAAACCCTTATGGTTTACTAGATTTAAGCACACTAGACTGCCTCAGGAATAGCAGCCATTTAGTAATTGATTTTCCTGAAATTGTTTGCCAAGAGTTTTTACGTTGGAAAAAGAAATGGTCAACAGTAGAAATTGAAGAATTACCAACTTCTTGTTCATCAGCCTAAGCTAACTGTGATGAAATGTTATTTCCTAATTTACATTCTTTATTAGAATATGTTTGCTCTTTACCAGTAACTTCATGTAAATGTGAAAGATCATTCAGTGGATTACGATGATTCCACACTTATCTGAGAAACTCTATGAGTGAAGACTGACTCTCGGCTCTGGCTTTAATTCATATCCATTATGATAAGAAATTTGATCTGAATAAAATGGTTGATTTATTTGCATCCTAGAAAAATGAGAATTACATCACTTTTAAATGTCACGTGAATTATCATTCTTCCTTCTTCAAAAGAATAAAATCATCTAAGAAATTACTGATGTATCATTATTTATTTTACATAAATAATATCCACGTATACATTATATCACATATATGCCACGTTGTCGGCCAGTTGAAAACCCCAGACCTTTTCTTTTTGATTTTATCATAACTTGGCGTAGTTTGTCAACAATGGCTTTTTCTATACCTTTCGACACATAACCATAGATAACGTACACGAAGTTATATTCATTTTGGTTGAAGACTTCATCGTGTAAGCACGTGTTGATTTCTGTTTTGGTTTCTCACACCCCACCGCACTAATGCAGTGATATAAAATTCTAGCAAAAGTAGGCTTCTTTGCATTACTTCTGTCAATAATATAATACATTTTTAACTGTTTTCTTGTTTATGTGGTATTAATGAATGTTTTTAGGAAGATCCTCATTATGTCCGAGATATAAAGACAGAAAAACTAAATATTCCTGCCAAAGATGTAAGCAATTCTTGTGTTTAGAACATGTAATATCATATTGTGAAAATTATTTTTGCAGGATGCAAAACAAAACATTGTGCAGTCATAATTTAGGTTACATACTATTTCATGCTTTTATTTTAACTCCAGTATTAAATTTCCTTTTGTAATAGTTAAATTTTTTTTAATAGAAATAAAATTCTTTCATTTATTTATATTTTTTTTAAATAAAGGAAAAAAATCATACTTTCTCTTTATTTTATTACAAGCTTTCCGGGCCCCGCCCAGCCGGGGCCGTAACCAAGTCGCAAGGATTAATTATGATGTTAGGCATCAATGACGTCCTTAAATACAATATTTTTGATGAAAATTCCTTTGTTGTCTTCCAGTTAGGATCAGAGATCACAACTTTTACATGCTGTTTGGAAGTACATGTGAGAGAGCTACATACATGTGGCCATGAGTAAATACTTCATGGCGCAGATAGATTCCCAAACGCTGGACCGATTACCCTTGTGCTTTATTGATTGTCATGGCAAATGGAACTTGGACTGGGAACTGTCGACGTCTCAGCATGAAAGGCATGCGCTCATCTTCACTGATGAGTGTGATATGGAGAATGAATACGCGTTCTTCCTTTCATGATCCAGTGAGGATCTTAGCGTCAATACAATTTCTGGTTAGCCGACATACCTTTAGGCGAGTTCCATTGCACAAACCCTGCTCTCCATTGATATTTCGAATTAGCATGATTGGTGCAGAAATACACAATGTCAGTAGATGCGGAGGCATGCATGTCGGATTCATTCCATTGAGCAGTTCTTGTTGATAAAGTGTCTCATCTAGTCCTTCTTTTTCATGGACACCATCAGTGGAACGATAGACATATTGTTCACCTGGAAGCTTCTGCATGACCTCATTGTTGATCTCATTTACATCTACATTCAATGGAGCAAGAATGGTTTGGTCACAGAAATAATCATCTTCTGAAAGTCTCTGCTCGATGTCACCGTATACATGCTGAATGACTGCTTGTTGATTTGTTTAACCCTCTGCAGGCATCAGTACAAACTCCTTTGGAAGGCGGAAGTAGTTTGGACCCAGAGATTCATTCATTGAATATTGTCCTTCACCAATTTCGAGCAGAAAACTTACAAACTCTTGTATCTCTTTTGCACTTGTGGCATCAGTTGCTTCAGCCATACTCATTTTGCCGCAGAAATAAAATCTGATAAATTCTTAAAATGATGTCTAATAGAAACACGTGGCCACAATGAACACGTGGTAGAAATAAACGCTTTTAAGTTAAATTTATAAATTCTAATAAAAAAAAATTTAAAACGCTTAAAATTTCCAATCTCCCTCCACATTATGATCACTCAGCACAGCATATCAAATACACCTGACAGGACTAAAGAATTTTATGCAATGATATCAACAACAATAAAGACTGGATCGAGCCTTCTTTGAGAGCGATAACACCGGCACATGTCTAAAGAATTACCTGGAAAAGTCCACACTTATCATCGTGCACCCATGTCTGGTAGCCATTCAGTAACGTATAAAAAAATAATTTTGAACATTAAAAAAAGCTGAAAATAATTTTTTTCATGGAATAATAGGGACTTTCTTTGGCAGTAGAATTTCAACAGAAAGTTATTAAAATAAATCTTATATTCTGTCCAGTTTTTCTTTTGTTGAATAGAGTATAAATGTATATTTAATGCAATGATGTCAGCAACAATAAATACTTCATTATTCTTTATTGTTGTTGACATCATTAGTTTGAACGTGCGTCCACAGTATAGACTTCAAAAGCCTCTGGACCAATGAATACCTTCGTTGGCACGCACACACGGCGGATACTAACTTTATTATATATGATGATTTATTGTTAAACTAAAAATTTTTTTAGTAAAATTTATTCACCACAGCAATTTATAAGCTTAATAATAAATTATAAAATAACAAAACTTTGAAACAAACTGGAAAATTTCAAGAAATACGTTGGAGTATGTGACACCCCACCGCACCACTGGTGTGATTTTTTTGTCACCGCACTAACTCTGGGTTAAGGTAGGTGAAAGCTACCTTGAAATGCTGAGGAGGAATCTCTCCTCACATCTCTAAATTTTGCAACCATGAAAACAGTAAGGACAGATCAGACCTTAAACATGGATATTCGAGGGACAAACCTTCCTTACCTCAACCTTAAACCTATCGGCCTCGGTGACTCAGTGGTTGCGTGATCGCCTCTGACGCCCGATGACGCGGGTTCGACCCCGGCCGAGGATGATGAGGATTTTTTCAGAGGGAAAATCCTGAGATCACGCACTTCCTTCGGAAGGGAAGTAAAGCCGTTGGTCCCGTGTAGTCATTTGCCGGCTGCATGTTAAAGAACCCTTGCGAGGCAAAATTTGCAGCCCCTATAACGCAGTCCTGAAATGGCCATAGCAGTTGAAAATGACGTTAATACCAAATAAACCAAACCAAACCAAATCAACCATAAACCTGAATCGTAATACCGCCCTAAAGGTGCGTTCCCATAGCTCGCTTGGGATTTCAAGCGAAGCTTGAGCTTGGAAGCAAAGTCTACTCGCTAGAAAAATATGGCTTGAAAAGTTCAGCTTGAAAAGCCAAGCTAGCGTTGAAGCTATCCCATAGCTAACGTGTCTCGCGAGAAATCGCAGACGGGAATTCAAAACAACATGGCGCCTCTCAATGCACGAAAACGTTTGTTGTTACAGAGAAAGGGTTTAATTTTAAGAAGCTATTGATAATTAATCGTAAAAGTATTTTGTAAAAAGGAAAACTTATTTCCACTTTAGCAGTACGTGATATTTATTTTACTTTCGCTGACGATACAATAAATGGAATAAATAAAATAAAACAAAACCAATTAAATTTAAATAAACAGAACTGATAATTAATTAAATAAATTTAAGTAATAACTAAAGTAATAATACACAAATTAATAAAATAAAATGAGCAAAATAACAATTAAATATATATAATAAATTCAATAAAGACTATAAACTAATTAATGAATATAATGTATAATAAATGAATAAAATGAAAACAAAATAAAAGTAATATAAAATAAGAAATTAAAAGTTATATAAAATTAGCTCAATCAAATGTAATATAATAAATAAAATTAAATAAAATAATAAATAAATAAATAAATAAATAAATAAAATAATAAATAAATAAATAAATAAATAAATAAATAAATAAATAAATAAATAAAATAAAATAAAATATATATTAATAAAAAAAATTTAAACCATAGTATAATACTTAAAGAAGAAATATTTATAAACTGAAGATATTCATCAAACAAATCATGAATACAAAGGAGAAAAGGGAAACAAATACATGTACAATTCGCGGAATTCTTCCTTCACTTTTCTCCTTTGTATTCACACTATCATCACGACCCCATGCACGCACCCATTGCTGTCATGAGAGAAAGGCGTACTGCGCATGTGCCTCAGTCATTTCCAAGCTGCTTGTAGCTTTAAAATCAAACTGACCTAGATATCCGCTTGAAGCGAAAATCAGCTTGAAAATCCAAGCGCTTCATGCAACTAGCGCATATCAGCTTGGTGTTTAGGATAGCTTGAGCTTGAAAAATCACAAGCAACACGCTCAAAGCGTCAAGCTTCAAGCTCCAAGCGAGCTATGGGAACGCACCTTAAGTCTTAATCATGGTCAAGATTAAGGATGTCATGCAGGAAAGAAAACATGTCTTGTCTGTATTCGAAAAGAAGATAAAATAAATGTGCCTTTAGGCCGAGACACTTTTATTTAAGGTTTATTCTGCATGTAATTTATTAAAAAACCAACGATCTTTATAGAATTGATAAAATCCCATAGAAACATGCAAAGTATGACTTACACACTTTGTTTTATTCAATAAGTTGTCTGTATCATGCTTAATTTGGAAATTTATTATTATATTGTCTTTGCTTTCTTTATATAGAAATCGAAATATATTAAAGAAACAAAGAAAAAATAATAATAAATTTCAAAATTGTATGGCATACACACCTACGCTACAATATTCTCCATAAATATCAATATTCCGACAATCGAAATATCCACAAAAGAAATTGTCATAAACCACTGTTTCAACAACCATTCATTGTTAATTTTTTTAAAAAGCTGTAATCCAACATCTGATATGATCTTATGATGGAAAGCAAAAATAAGGCCTACTTTCCTGCTATTACTTTGGACCTCTTAATTTAATTCAATATATAATTATTTTGTTTGATAATTATTTCATATATAATTTACATTAAATAATATGTCATGATTTTCATAAATTAATGTCTATCTTTTATAAAGTTTTTAAAAAATATGTTTCAATGATTTTTGATTATAATAATATATCAGATGAATTTTATAAATTATTTTTTGTGTGTAAATGTTTATAAATATTTTTCTTGCTAGCTTTTCATTAAAACAGATACTTTTTTTTTTTAATAAATAGTAAAAAGCCCTAAAGAGTTTCATTTGAATCTGTTGAGAGCATAAAGGATTGCTGGATTAAAGGATAGAAAAATAGGAATTCATCTGGCCTTGCCAAGCCAGGTATATCAGGGAGAAACTAAATCAATTCCTCCAATCACAGGAGCCTGCACAGGGATACGTTATTATGTTTTGTTTACATCTCACACAAACTAAGATTGGATAATGTAGGCTATAGTGGATGTACATTTGAATTATCTGATGGTTCATTACAAGAAAAGTTAAATTTAGTTTTTTCATATTGGAGACCATTTTTATTACAATTTTTTTAACCTCACTAGGAGATCTTAAATGTTTAGACATGTTTCCATAAAAATAGTACACATCTTTTCTGCCAGGATATTTGCCACCTATCCTCTGGCCTACTTTTCTTCTCCATCTATTAGCAATGGTATTGGAAGCAGTTCCATCATCTTGTTTTTATACATTAGGGGGTTGAAGTAATAGGTGGTTCCTGACCAGATTCCATAATTTCTTTTAAAGAATGGATCTCTTTGTCTACATTATATTTTGGATTAACCCAAGAATCATTATAAGTCGATTATTGACATAAACTGACCTCAATAAAGCCTCATCCCAAATTATCTGAGGACCTGATGCTTCATACAAAATACATGTACTGTACTTCTAACTGCACCTATAATAGTGCAGTTAAATCTTTCATCTATTCCATTCAGGTTACATGAATAATAATTATTAATTATAGTTGATCCAGGGAAAGATGGAGTGGGCAGAACCTAAGAATTTTGAATTGGCCAATCAGAGAAAGGTTTGATCATGCGATTAATCACTCCTAGTATACAGGTCTTAAGTGTGAAGCGTTTTATCGATACTTTTATTTTTTATTTAGCAGTGAAATTACTTAGTACCGCATATTAAATTAAAAAAAATTGATAATACACTTAAATATAGCTTCATCCCATCATGTTAATATAAATTATAAATGTTTAACTAAAATTTTATTTTTATTTTTTATTTTATTTAAAATTGTAAGCGATAAAATTGAAGTCAATATATCAGTATTATTTTATTCTTTAATAAAGCTTTCACTTCTTTTGTTATTTCTTTTAATGAATTAGAATTAAAAGAATTATAAAAATGAATCGCAATTATATATTTATTTACTACAAAGATTTCAATAAAAATTTAAAAACGAAGGTTCTGACCTCTTTCATTTATTTACTGGCCATTAAAAATTCCTTTTAATGAATTAGTCTTTAATGTAGCACTTATATCTGTCATAAATATTATCTCTGGACGTTTAATATAGAGCTTACGACTGTCGATTTTTCCAAATTTCATAAGCAGTTTTTCATGCATGATGACGGCGAAGGAAGATCTTGACCCGCAGTATCCAGTTCTCTGTTTAAACTTGTTGAAAAACATTTGTAATCGTAGGGTAATCTCTTTCTTGGTGTATTTCAGCAACATTTGCCCATGCAACTGAAAGTTAAAATTCATTCAAATTTTTAACATGTGACTCCCTTACCCTCTTCTTTCCAGATGTCGAAAAAGGTGAAGGGTTCGGTGTGCTTGCTTCAGTCTCTGAATTAGGCCTAGCTACATTCTGAACGATTCTTCGAACGGATGATGCCGAAACTGGAGTTGCTTTAGATGTTTCTTCTATTAATGCTGAGGTGCTTTTATCAGGATCCTTAAGTTTAATATAGGAAAATACATTCCACACAATCTCCCTAGCTGGGTTGGCTATGAAGAGTTTGTCCTCGATTTCCAAAAATATTAGGTGCTGTAGATGAAGTAGCCATTATGATCGCTGGTCACTGCACGTTGTGAACGGATTGACGCCCGCATAGATAATGAAGAAACTCCATAATTTCATCCGCGTCGATTGCCTGACATGATTAATCGATATCACCGCTAAGCCATGCCTACTCCATCTTTCCCTGGATCAACTATAGTTCTCTCATGCTTTATACCCATGTTTGATAGAAACTTAGACATCTTCACATTGAAAAATACCATGCCATTATCACTTCTAAGCCTTATTAATTTTTTACCTGTTCATCTCTCAGATCTTTTGTAAAATTTCATAAAACAATTAAAACCTTCTTTTTTAGTTTTCATAAGGTACACAATTGCGTTTCTATTAAAGTCATGTATAAAATTCGTCCACCAAATTCTTCATAACCATCTAGGCATATGCAATCGATAAGAGAATGAATCTGATTGGCCCCTTCTTTCGTTGCGCGAACTATAACCACGTAACCACTGACAACATCGATTTGGATTCATCTGAGAAGACAACTTTTTTCAAATTTTCTGAACTGACAAAGTATAAATACCCAGAATTAGAAACTACTGGAGTTGGTCCCCATACAAAACTATGTTCAAGCACATCTTTTGACTTAACAGGAAAATCAGATTTAGGGCTCTTCACTCTAATCATTTAAGTTATGTTATAAACACCACATTGGGAATTTAAACCTGAAAAATTCTTAAATCCTCCAATATCATTACATTTTGATGTAGAGATTAGCACACTATCACTACAATAGCCTAATCTGGAATACCACAGTGAGAAACTTCATCTGGTACTTATACACTTGGCTCATATAAGTAAAATTCAGCTTCATAAAATTTACCACTCAATATGAAAATCATCAATAAATCTGAATTGGGCATGTAAACCTTAACACAATCAAATGATCCGTAAATGTATTATCTGTTTTTAAAAGGCAGAAACCTGAAATCAAATTTTCCCCATTCTTGATACATATGAAACATTTTTTAATGTTACATGTATTAAGTTTCCACCAAGCACATAAACCAATTTCACATCTCCCTTTCCTAACACATCGTTGTAATGTTCACCTGATTTTACTTTTGATTTAAACTTGGTGAAATCCTCGAAAAACGACTGTCCGTGCAGATATGTTTGATGCAAAGCAAAATCAAAAGTCCATACTCAGGATGTCTTTTCTGTACATTTGGAATAGGCATAGAAAGCAAATGGAGATCCATTCAATTCTGTGGACATTTTCTAGGGAGATGTTCACTTGTTCTGAACTCGTGATTCTTCACTTTGCAATTCCTTGCAAAGTAACTTTCAATCCACAATTAAAGCATATAATAGCACGGTTTGTGCCTTTAATCTTTGCAGTATGATTAAATGTGGATATCTTCTCTTTGATCTGTTGCTGTTTGTGTAGCGGACTTAAAATTATCTTAAGCGTTTCCTTCTTTTGAATTTGCATGCTAGCACTAGTATGTGCCTATTTTTCTAACCATCTATTTAGTGCTTATTTCCTCTTTGGGTGCCGGTGCTAATTGAGTCGGGTTACTAATTTATTTAGAAGTTTATATCTCCCAGTAATTGTATTTTATGCGGATATTATTTAATTCCTTTTCGTGAATTTATTTCTCTACTAAACTTTTTTATTGTTTAATGTTTCAGGAGTTGTTTCTTTATGTTATTCGTTTCGGGGCATGTGCTTTCAGCTTTGTTTTTAAAGTGCTGGCTTTATTGTTCCATTCGTTGTTCATTCGCTTGTCAGCTCTCGCAGGGCCACACACGCTTCGGTGTTTTGGTGAGGCGGTTAGGTGAGACAGTTAGTTCGGCGTCGTCTGCCAACCAGCCAGAATGATGATGACGGGCCGCTGCCCTTTCCGTTCCATTTGGCCTGATGCTCAAATAGTAGTATATTCAACTCCAATGTCTAGCGGATGTTTATGGTTCATGTGGCACAGTTTTTTCCCGTGTGGGACTCGTCTTGTCTTAGTGATTTTTTTTTTATGGCTTGGCCGTGTGCAGGCTCTTTTCTTTCGCTTTGGAAGTTCGAGATGGGAACCTTACTTGCTTGTTGCATTTCCCAGGCCTGTATTCGACGTTTACGATAGCGTCGCTACTCAACCATAGCCCGTCCGTTCTCCGACTGGCCCGGTTGCCACCTTCGGTTTCCATGCTTCGGAACCTTAGGACTTAATTGTGTCAGCGTTGAGCATTGTCAATCGTCGTCCTATTCAGCATTGTCCGGTTGACGCCTGTTCGTTGGTGTGCTTTTGGCCACCGAATAGACCGTTGCCCTTGTATCTGTGGTGTATGTTCCGCCCGTCCTGTTGTTTATCTTTGTTTATCAACTGACATCGTACGTCGAACACTTCTCCATAAGAAAAGCCTGGATTTGGCTTCTGGATTAACTTCTTATCAACCTATTTTTTTTGCGTTTCATGGATTTTGTGCTTATGATATCTTCGATTGTTACAGCTGTTTGTGATGTTCCAATGGTCTGATCCATTGGATTCAATTAAAAAAAAGAAGACTAAAAAAAAAAGCAAAGGTTCAAAGGAGCCAAAAGAAATTCATTTTTATTTTCAAGTTGAATAATGCTTAGGTCAAATGATTGAAATGGTAGTTATGGAGGAGAAATATTATGACGCTACATTCAAGCTATTGTAACAATTATTATGTCTTAGAAATAAAGGGACGGTGAAACAAGTTACATTTCCTCTTTTTAAGAAGTAAAATTCACATTTTTTTAAAGGACAAATTTACATTTTAAATAGCTGGATTACTGTAAATAAAAGTTCGGATCTGTTCAATTAAATTAGAATGTTCGAACAATGTCATGTGATGATTCAACTCATTGACCGACTATAATGGCGAGGGGAGGTCTTAATCCGGGGTACTTACTGAATAGGCAGTTAGATCAAATAAATGTTGTCATCCATGGTAGCCAGAATTCCTGCAACTAACCATCCATTCAACTCGAGATGACTCTTAGCTCTGGCACCTTCCCTTCCTCACGACTCCGCCATTACGTATTGCATCAACGAGAGATCCTCATAACCATTGGCTGACGACCACATATCCATGGCGCCATCTATTGACACAACA
This sequence comes from Rhysida immarginata, assembly GCA_023313115.1. NCBI lineage: Eukaryota > Metazoa > Arthropoda > Chilopoda > Scolopendromorpha > Scolopendridae > Rhysida > Rhysida immarginata. The sequence goes on along the minus strand of JAHWFO010079520.1, from coordinate 926,934 downwards.
TTCAATAACGATGAATAAGATGAATGTCACATACTCCCGTCATAGAGGATGAAAACAAGGAAAGATGAACATTACATCTTGATGACTTGTGAACACATTATTAATCCAATTGATTCTGTCCTTGATGAAGACGCCTATAGTCTCGTTTTCCATGACACAACGGGACATGACAAAACGAGACAAGACAGAACGGGACAGACAAAACGGGAAAGGATGGAACGAGACGGTGACAAAAACGGACAATGACACAACAGGATAGGCAAAACGGAACATAAACAAAACGAGACAGAATCATGATGTTTCAAATTATCGATTCATCGCCACACAAAACGTTCTACGAAAGTTTATAAAATTTATATAAACTTAAGAATAATAAAAATTTCCAGTACAATTTCCAGTAAAAATTTAAAATTAGAATATTAAATGCGAGAGAATATTAAATTTAATCATTCCCAAACCATCATCCGTATCAAGAAATCTTCTGAGACACAGAGCAGGTGAACAGTTACCTAACCCTACCACGCCAAGTTTTTCTACTCCGGAAAAGCATGCATCTCAGCTGCTCTTTGACTCTGGCGAGAATATTGCCGACAGAGTTTTAGTAATTGGGGACAGAGATTTGTTGCAGGAGTTGGACAATGAGAACATCTATGGGGATGGCACATTTGACAAAGCCCCAAACATGTTCTACCAACTATACACTTGGCATACCAAAGTGGGAAACTCGTATCCCCTTTGCGTGTATTTTCTTGCAGAGAAAAAACAAGGGAACATACAACAGGATGTTCCAAATTTTGAAACGCTTACTACCTAACTTGTCTCCGAGAAAGATCTTGGTAGATTTTGAGAAGGCTTGTATTTTTGCTGCTGTCTTAGCATTTCCCAAAGCTGATGTCAAGGGATGCTACTTCCACTTATGCCAAAGTCTGATCAGAAAAATCAACAGTGTGGGCCTGAAAGCCGACTTTGAGTCTAATATAGACGTAAAGCTAAAGACAAAAATAGACGTAAAGACAAAACAGAAAAACTCATTAGAAACTTATTATAAACCTTTCACTTTACCCACTCGATAAAGGGCAGGGGATGAGAATTTTTCACCGGATTTTTTGCTAAACCCACATTTTACATGATGCTCTACAACTTTCTAAATAACACATGGGGTCTAACCCCTACCCCTACAAAATTAAAATTTTCAAAATTTACCCCTTCACCCCCAGGGACGCGAAATGTTTTTATTCTGAATTAGGGGACATTAAAACCAAATAATCAATATTCATTTTCCCCCAATCTGTTCCCCTTGAGTCGTTATTTGGACCTAAAGACGGGACACAAATTATGAAACACCCTGTATAGTGTTAAGTAAACTGTAACTTTAGATCCTCGTGTTATTTATTGTTACAAATAAAGATTGGTTAACCCTTCCAAACCTGCCTTTTTATTTATAAATAAAAAGATTTCTAATGACACTTGCCCCAAGGACATTTGCTCTATAGCGTTAACTGAAAAGTGGACACTTGCCCCACAATACTAATGTATATTCAATTTTAAATTTAATATTCTAGTTTTAAATTTTTACTGGAAATTGTACTGGAAATTTTTATTATTCTTAAGTTTATATAAATTTTATAAAACATAAGTGGAACGTTTTTGTGTGGCAATGAATCGATGTAACCAAACATCAATGATTTTGTGTGACGATGAATCGGATGATTTGAAACATCATGATTCTGTCCCTTTTTGTCTATGTCCCGTTGTGTCATTGTCCCTTTTTAGTCACCATCCCGTTTTGTCGTTGTCCCTTTTTGCCACCGTCCCGTTCCGTCCTTTCCCGTTTTGTCTGTCCCGTTCTGTCTAGTCCCGTTTTGTCATGTCCCGTTGTGTCTGGTCACCAGTCTACATGATGATCTCTTCTAAGATTGTATTATCTTTGACCAATCTGAGGTTGTTTGGCAACATCCAGTTGAGTTTCTATTTCTCATATGTTTGGTTCAAATCTTGAACTTGTGGTGTTGGTTTTATAGTCACGGTGGTTTCATCAGTTTTATCCTGCACAGGTGACAAGAAGACTGCCGATAACTCATACTCATCTTCTTTCGTACTTTCATCTGTGATTTTCTGGTTCTTCTTCAGTTTTGGACGCATATTTGTATTTCCCCCCAACTCAAGACCTCCCCTCACAGCCTTTAGATGGTCCACATGTACAACTTGGAACTCTTTAGTACGAATGTTGTGTATTTTGTAATTAACAGAGCTGATCCTCTTATATACATACCTTTATCCCAATTTTTTTTTCCCCCTTCCTTTTAATAATGAAAGAACCTTTTCTCCTACCAAAAAATGTTTCAGCCTTCTACCTCTGAAACATTTAAATAATTTATGACCTACCACTATGACATCTAAATAATTTATTCTGTTGTCTTAATTTACTCTCCTCATTTGCAAACTTTCAAGCCAAGTGCAATCTGGCAACCAAATCCGATCTATATTGTGTAGGTTTGGTTTGTTTGGTATTAACGTCCTTTTCAACTGCCATGGTCATTTCAGGACGGCGTTTTAGGGGCCGCAAATTTTGCCTCGCAAGGGTTCTTTAACGTGCAGCCGGCAAACGACTACACGGGACCAACGGCTTTACTTCCCTTCCGAAGGAAGTGCGTGATCTCAGGATTTTCCCCCTTTAAAAAATCCTCGTTGTCCTCGGCCAGGGTCGAACCCGCGTCCTCGGGCATCAGAGGCGATTACGCAACCCCTGAGCCACCGAGGCCAATATATTGTGTAGGAGATACATTATTATCATTCGATTTCCCCCCTCCGAGGGTCGAATCCATACAATAAATAGGTAGGGGCATCTTGAGTATTCTCATTATATTTGGTCCTGATGCTGAATAGGGCAGAAAAATATTCAGATACTCATCCCATTTGTATGGCTTACCATCACACAACTTTCTCAATATTTCTAAGATATTTTGATTCATACGTTCCACTAAACCATTTGAATTAGGGCGATATGCAGTAGTACAAATATGATTGATTTTTAACTCTTGCAGAACATTCTGCATTAACCCAGAGGAAAAATTTGTACCTCGGTTTGAAATAAGTTCATACAGAAGACCATAACGACAAATAATATTTTCAAGAAAGGCCTTAGTTACAGTTTTTTGCTGTTTGATCTTTCATCACAATGGCTTCAGGATATCTTGTTAAAACATCAAGGCATACTAAAATATATTTGTAACCTTGTTCAGTTTCTGTTAACTGACCAATTATATGTACAGGTATTGCTAATTTTTCAAAAGGATGACTTGCCTTAATGCCTGCTTGAAATGGTGCAGACCCTTTTTCTAATCTGCACTTTTGACAAACATTACATGATAGAACAAATAAACAAACATCTTTGAACACAGATGGCCAATAATATTGCCACTTCAAAGCTATAATTGTCTTTTTTATACCCTTGTGACCAGCTAATTGATTATTATGAGCAATCTCAATTAATCTAGGTCTTAAATCTTCACCTATACAAATTCTATATTTTTTTTATTTCTTCTAAAACCCCTTTCCTTTATATTGCTGTTTATTTCATGCCACATTAATAAGTCATCAACCAATTCAAATTGCCCTTTTCTATGAAATTTCCCCCTTATTTGTTTAGATCCCTTAATGGCATCTATTATTCTATGAAAAGTATGGATCATTTTGTTGAGACTTTTTAATTTCTTCATTGAAATTACTTGATTCAATTCTTATTATCCCTAAGCATTTCCTTGTAGCAGGACAGGATAAAAAATCAGCTACTACATTTTGTCCCCTTGCAATATGATTTATAGTTACAGTAGAACCTCATTTTTACGATTTTCAGGGGACCAGTAATATTTATTCGTAAAATCCGAACTTCGTAAAAATCAAAGCCCCCCCCCCCCCCAAAAAAAAAACAAAACAAAAAAACAAAAACCACGTAAATAGGCACTAAATTTTTAATAGGCAGTATTTTTAATACAAGTAGGCTTATACACTGATTAAGTATTTGAGTTTTGAAAATATTTAAGAATTGTTGTCTGATGCATATTTGAAGTTACATCATTATTTAAGTAGTTTGAAAATTCAAAAAACTCTCAAAAATATCGTCTGATACATTGATTAGTTGCATACAGATGGTTTTTTTTAGAGTTTCTAAGGACCTTTTAATTTGTGAGGATGTTGCTTTGAATGTCGTATTTTCCAATTTCTCATCATTGTCATCTTCATGTTCTTCTTCGCATAAGATCGCAAATTTCGTTGTCGTTTAACGTCGGAGAAGTTAAAACTTCCGCATCAATATTAACAAACTCTGAGAATTTAGATTGAAAATTCAGCTTACTTTTCAGGATTTCCCACTCTTCAAATCCTTCAAATTCGCTATCATCATCTTCGGGTGAGACTGCAAGTTCAGTTTCACTTCTTTTGCATAGAGAGCCTAGAAAGTAGAAAGAGGAAGCACTTCCTCTTTCTAGGCTCTCTAGTCTGCATTACTTACGGCGCCCTCTGTTGGTGACGGCAGAAACTAGTCCAGTTAATCATCGATCCAGACGGCGATAGCATAGGCCAAATGAACAAAATGCAACCAGACGAAAAAATGCAACCAGGCCGCTCACGCAAAAATTTTTCACTTTTTTAGTAAAATTTTTTACTACCAATTACAACTTCCAACTTCGTAAAATCTGAATAATCCGAATTTTGTCATAAAACACTTCGTAAAACTTAAAGTTTATTATATGGAAATTAACAAGAGGGGGTCGGGATTTCAGAATTACTTCGTAAAATCCGGAATTTCGTAAAATGCGAGTTCGTAAAAACGAGGTTCTACTGTATATTATATTCTTGGATTTCCAATGACCAACATAATAATCTTTGATTCACCTGTTTCAAATTTGACAAAAAGGATAGTGGCTTATGATCAGATAATAAATGTATTTTAAATCCTAAAATCATTGGACGAAATCGTCTTAAAGGTAGCACAATTGCCAGTAATTTTTTCTCAGTGACACTATAATGACACTGAGCACCTTGCAAGTTTAAACTAAAAAAAGCTATAGGTTTCATGCCCCCTTCCACTTTTTGTTGGAGTACTGCACCTATAGCCTCTCCTGAGGCATCTGTATTTAAGTAAAAATCTTTATCATAATTTGGGGGTATTAAAACAGGGGAATTACTTAAAAAGATATTATGTCATAAAGGGCTAATTGACATTCCTCTGACCACTCAAATTTCATATCTTTCTTAGTTAAATCAGTTATGGGTTTTAAAATAGCTGATAGGTTTCTAATAACAGGACGGTAAAAATTTACCGCACAATAAGGGAGCGCACTTCTTTTACATTATTAGGAGATTGAATATCAAGAATTGCCTTTGTATTTTCAAAAATTCTTTAGAGACTATATGTCGTAAATACTTAACCTGTGACATAACTAATTTACACTTTGAGGGTTTCATAATAATATTGTTTATGAAAAGTGGCAAATACCCACTGCAATAGCTCAAAAAGGTTCTAGAATAAACTAAAACATCGTCTTGAAATACATATAGGCCTTATGCCAAACGCTGATATATCAGTCGTGAACTCCTGAAATGAATGAGCGGAATTTTTTGAATGAACTCCTTGGGGCATTCTGGTTAATGGAAATTTTCCCAAGGTATTTGAAACGCAAAACATTTGCATAATTCCAGAGCAATAGGGAGTTGATAATATCCTGAATTCAGATCAATGACAATAAACCATTCATATTAATTTAGGTCATTCAAAAGTCCATGAATTTAGGGCATTGGAAAATCTAATGCAGAAGTAACGTCATTTACTCCACGTAAATCCAAAGTTATTCTTATATCGCCATCTCCCTTTCTAATACATGAATAGGTGAATTCCAATTAGATATACTAGGCTCAATAATTCCAGCTTTTTTATATTGCTCCAATTTTTTTTTTTAAGCAGCCATATATATTTTGGGTATGGGATACTGTCTAACGAATATTGGTTTAGTTTTATCAATAGAAAATTCCACCTCTAATCTTTAACACCCGTAAGAGCTTCCACCTCATCAGTAAAATTCTGTTCATACTTCATGATTAAATAATTTAATCTTCATTTATTATCAGTATCGAGATTCCCTTTCTCAATTTTTTCTATTAATATATTATTAGCAATGACTAATTCCTTGCTCAAATTATCTTTAAATTCAAATTTTGCTCTACCAATTAAATCACTTCCTAAAATTCCCTGATACGACTGATTTGGAAGTGAGTGAATTAAGAATTTGTGGTTATAAAATATTTTATTACCAATCTTAACATCAGCTAATACTGCTTCATAAAGGTGTTTTTCACCATTAATGCCAGCTAATTTAATATTCCCTGGAATCCTCGATACCCATTTAGAAACCTTATCCACTGTTTCAGAATGTAGAATACTTATTTGTGAACCTGTATCAATTATCATAGATATAAATTTGTTACCCAGTTGTATTTGTAGCAAAAATAAATTATCTTCTTTATAAGCTCGGACTATATTTGATTCTAATTTATTAGACCAGGTGAAGTCCGATTCACACACAGTCTTTATTCGTTTAAAGGACAATTTCGCAAAATATGACCCAATTTATTACATTTCCAACAATGAGGGCCTTTTGTTTTATTCTGACTTTTATTTACAAATCTATCAGCTTCAAAAAAAACCACTCGATTCTTTTTTAACTGTTTAATTTCCAATTGTTGAGCTTCAATTATTTTCTGCAATTGTATCAGATTTTCTTCAATGACTTTTTGATTTTCCAATATCTGCTGCACTATCGGCCCTATTTCACTTGCTACAATGTTCTTAATTTCACTTATTGTATTTGGTTTATCTTGCTTTTCCATATTCATCGTTTCTGCACTTATTGATATTGCAACAGCCTCTTGAAACGTCTTTGGTTCTTTACATGCCAACAATAATTGTGCCGACAACATTATCGTATTTTTGTATTGTGACAACAAAATTTCATTTTTTCCCGCATTAAATACACTACTTTTTCTAGACATTTTATCAAATAAAATTTGTAACCTATTAGCATATTCACAAATTGACTCATGATTCAGTTGTTTAGCCTGATAAAATTTTAATTCAGCATATTGCAAATCTTCAATTCTGCATAAGTCAAGCATGCTTCAATTCTGCATATTTTTCAAACTCATACAATTTATGATCATTAAAAATCATAACTGCCCGTCCTTTCGATTTTGTTTTAAGACCCCCAATAATAATTTTATCCTGCCAACCTGCGATATCAGCTGCTGTATCGAGCGCATCCACAAATATGTTTATATTTATCAAACCCTCCTCTCCAGAGAAAGTGGGAAACAAATAGGTGAATTCCACGAGTGAATTGCTCCTGACCACCATATGCAACTCCGCTCCACCATTTGCTTGAGGGTTATTTTGTTCGGGCGCCATTTGTGATGTTCCAATGGTCTTATCTATTGGATTCAATTAAAAGAAGAAGACTAAAAACAAACAAAGGTTCAAAGGAGCAGAAGAAATTCAATTTTATTTTCAAGTTGAATAATGCTTAGGTCGAATGATTGAAATGGTAGTTATGGAGGAGAAATATTATGACGCTACATTCAAGCTATCGTAACAATTATTATGTTTTAGAAATAAAGGGACGGTGAAACAAATTACATTTCCTCTATTTAAGAAGTAAAATTCACATTTTTTTTTCTAAAGGACAAATTTATATTTTAAATAGCCAGATTACTGTAAATAAAAGTTCGGATCAGTTCAATTAAATTAGAATGTTCGAAAAATGTCATGTGATGATTCAACTCATTGACCGACTGTAATGGTGAGGGGAGGTCTTAATCAGGGGTACTTACTGAATAGGCAGTTAGATCAAATAAATGTTGTCATCCATGGTAGCCAGAATTCCTGCAGCTAACCATCCATTTAACTCAAGATGACTCTTAGCTCTGACTCCTTCCCTTCCTCACTACTCCGCCACATTATGTATCACATCAACGAGAGAGCCTCACAATCATTGGCTGATGACCATATATCCATGGCGCCATCTATTGACACAACATTCAGCAACGATGAATAAGACGAATGTCACATGTTGGTTAAGAAGCAATTCGGCTATCCTGTGTTATTATGTTGTTTTTTATCTTTTGAAGCCAATTAAGCCATGCTTTGTAATTTTTTTAGTTCTTTTCTTTTTATTTTTTTTTTATTTTTGTTTTTTAGTTTTCAGGAACTTTTTTTTGCTGCAACTTCTGCACATTGTCTGTCTTTCCCTTTACCGTTTTGGCACCTTTTGTTGTCTTCTTTAGGTAACCTCTGTGATTCATCGTCATATCCCTTCTCTTTGGAATGTTGTCTGTTTACTTAGAGTTTTGGGGTAAGGCAATTTGTTTTCCTTCATTTTCTTATTTTTTTTATTATAATTTTTTGCCTTTGTTTTTTCTTTCTTTAGTTTTTTGTTTATTCCTTATTTGTTTTTGTTCTTTTCCTTTTTTGTTTGGGTCCCCCCCCCTCCCATGCTTGGGAGCTTGGGGTTCCCTATAGTGTTACTATTTAATTTATCAGACTCATTACTTAACCTGTGTATGTTCTTTATAGAAGTTGTTTTTTGCCTCCATTCCGATGACCATTTCTGGAGGTTTTTGCCAACTTTTTTATTTCCAAGCAGGAATGCGTTTTGGGATTGTTCATTTTTCGGAGACGCTAATTCTACGCCTCTGCTATGGACTGCTTCGATCGCTCTTCGCAACGGTGCACCTTCAGACGTGCTGATTCCGCCTTCTGTTTCAGGCTATTTCGCTGGGTTCTTCGTGCGCCCTTGAATCTTCTGACCGAATCACTGAATTTTTTATCATTATGTGTATAAAAATTGTTACAATTGTTCTTTTGATTACTGTACAATTACTTTAAATGTATTCCTCTGCAATAAACGTTCAGTGTTTGCTTGGAATTCCTCCCTCTTAATTAAGAACTTTTAGCTTTAAATTTATACTAAGCGTTGGTGAAGCTTAGTGGGTGGTTCCTTAACTTAACATTCAATTCTTGTTTTGTTAGTAATGGTGGGTTAGCATATCCTTAGTTTTCCATTTCTCTCGACTTTCATTTGGTGGAGTGTTGGTTTCTTCTTTAGGCCCTTGCCTTTCTGCCCTTGGCTGTGCGTGTCACTTTCGGCACGCAGCAGTTTAGTTTTTTTCCAAGCAAAAATTCGAAAAATTAGTACTTTTAAAATTTTGGGTTTGGGTTTGGTTTGGGCCTCTTTGGGGTTTTCCTTTTCCCTCATATTTACCTATTTTAGCTCCCTCACAGTTTTAGTTTTAACTGATACTGTTCCTTTTATCTCTTTCCTTTTGTTTTTTTGTAGGGTTTAGTATTTTCTTCTGCAAAACTTTGTCTTTTTCCCTGTGCTCCTCCTTTTGCTCTTGCTGCCCTCGTGTTTGGTGAGTATCCTTATCGTGGGATGGGTTTTTTTTTGAGGAGTAACCTTTCTGTTGTGGAGCCGGCCCATCTTGTTGGGTTCTGTGCAAGGCTCGTTTCCCGAATGCCTGGCAGGCCAATAGGATGGTGAGCATGCGAGACCCCGAAGGTGCTTTTTTGTCCCGGAATTTGCGGAAGGCCCGTTCCTAGTGAAAGCTTGAAGTACCGTTTTGAACGGTGAACTTGCGAAGTTTTTTAAGGGTCCTAGTCTGCTTCTTTATGAAAGGTTGGTGATTCTCCCCCCCCCCCTCCTTATTAAATTTTGTTCATTGGTTGGGATGATTTCCTCCTCTGGGGTTTATTCCTTGATAAGGATTGTGTGCTGGTACGAATTTGTGGGAGGAAACTATCTCGCTGTGGGTTTTTGATGTTAGTTTTTGGATTTCGGTTATATATTGCTTATCGGATGTTTGTCTGCGAGTTAGGGATAGGTCTTCCTTTTCCGGGGTGCTTGTGTTTTTGTTCATGCCCCTCCCTTCTTCTTTCCTTGCCTTTTGTTTGTTCTTCCCCCTTTTTTCCAACCATCTGAGATTGTTTGGTTTTAGTTGTTATTGTGTTGGAGTTAAAAGGTAAAATTGGGGGTTTTGTTTTGGTAAAAGGTAATTAATTGGTAAATTGGGAAAGTCAAAAAAAAAATTCCATTAAGCACAATTTTTTTTTTCGCTCGAAGGGGATTCTGTAGCGGACATAAAATTATCCTTAGGATTTCCTTCTTTTGAATTTGCATGCTAGCACTAGTATGTGCCCAATTTAGTGTTCATTTCCTCTGTGGGTGCCAATGCTAATTGAGTCAGGTTACTAATTTATTTAGAAGTTTTTATCTCCCAATCATTTTATTTTATGCGGATATTATTTAATTCTTTTTCGTGAATTTATTTCTCTACTAAACTTTTTTATTGTTCAGTGTTTCAGGAGTCGTTCTTCGCGTTATTCATTTCGTGGCATGTGCTTTCGGCTTTGATTTTAATGGCTTTATTGTTCCAGTCGTTGTTCACTTGCTTGTCTGCTCTCGCTGGGCCACACGCGCTTCGGTTTTTTGGCAAGGCAGTTAGGATTTGGGTGTGAGACAGTTAGTTCAGCATCGTCTGCCAACCAGCCAGGATCACGATGACGGGCCGCTGCCCTTTCCTTACCATTTGGGCTGGTGCTCAAATAGTAGTGTATTCAACTCCGATGTCTAGCTGATGTTTATGGTTTATGTGCCACAGTTTTCCCCGTGCAGGACTTGTTGTGTCTTATTGATTTATTTTTGGCCTGGATGTGCGCAGGCTCTTTTCTTTTGCTTTGAAAGTTCGGGATGGGAACCTTAGTTGTTTGTTGCATTTCCCAGGCCCTTATTCACGTTTACGGCAGCGTCGCTGCTTAACCATCGTCGTACATTCTACGACTGGCCCGGTTGCCATCTTCGGTTTTCCATGCTTCGGAACCTTAGGACTTAATTGTGTCAGCGTTGAGCGTTGTGAACAGTCATCCTATTCGGCGTTGTCCAGTTGGCGTGCTTAAGGCCACCGAACCGACCGTTGCCCTTGCGTCTGTGGTGCATGTTCCGCACATCCTTGTCGTCCTGTTGTTCATCTTTGTCAACTGACTTCGTGCGGCGAACACTTCTCAGTAAGAATTGCCTGGATTTGGCTTCTGGATAAACTTCTTACCAAGCTATTTTTTTGCGTTTCATGGATTTTGTGCTCACGATATCTTCGATTGTTGCAGCTGTTGGTTGGGAGCAATTTGGCTATCTTGTGTTATTAGGTTGTTTTTTATCTTTTGTAGCCAATTAAGCCATGCTTTGTAATTTTTTTTAGTTCTTTTCTTTTTATTTTTTATTGTATTTTTATTTCTTAGTTTTCAGGGACTTTTATGATTTTTGCTGCATCTTCTGCACCTTGTCTGTCTTTCCCTTTACCGTTTTGACCCCTTTTGTTGTCTTCTTTTAGCTAACCACTGTGACCTGTCGTCGTGTCCCTTGTCTTTGGAATGTTGTGTGTTTACTTAAGGTTTTGGGATAAGGTAATTTGTTTTTCTACATTTTCTTATATTTTTATTATAATTTTTTTCTTTCTTTAGTTTTGTTTTTTCTTCTTTTCCTTTTTTGTTCGGGTCCCCCTCCCATGCTTGGAGCTTGTGGTTCCTTATAGTGTTACTATTTATCAGACTCATTACTTAACCTGTGTTTGTTCTTTATAGAAGTTGTTTTTTGGCTCTGTTCTGATGACCATTTCTGGAGGTTTTTGCCAACTTTTTTATTTCCAAGCAGGATTGTGCTTTGGGATTTTTTATTCTTTGGACAAGCTAATTTTACACCTCCTCTATGGACTGCTTCGATCGTTCTTCGCAACGGCGCACCTTCAGATGTGCTGATTCCACCTTCTGTTTGGGGCTGTTTCGCCGGGTTCTTCCTGTGCCCTTGAATCTTCCTGAATTTTTATCATTATATGTATAAAAATTGTTACAATTATTCTTTTGATTACTTTAGAATTACTTTAGATGTCTTCGTCTGCAATAAACGTTCAATTTTTGCTTGGAATTCCTCCCTCTTAATTAAGAACTTTTAGCTTTAAATTTTTACTAAGCACTGGAGAAGCTTAGTGGGTGGGTCCTTAACTTAATATTCACTTCTTGTTTTGTTAGTAATGGTGGGTTAGCTTTTCCTTAATTTTCCATTTCTCTCCATCTATGTTTGGTGGAGTTGGTTTCTCCTTTAGGCACTTGCCTTTCTGCCCTTGGCTGTGCGTGTCATTTTTGGCATGCAACATTTGCTAGTAATATCTTTTGAATATTGTAATTTGAATAAACACGGAATTCAGCTGATTCTTTACCTTATTGACTTTATTTTTACCTAACTACGTTAGCTAAAAAATCTTTCTTACCTCTTTCTCGATGCCAACAAGATAACAAGGCCTGGAAGCGAAAATTGTCTCCATCTTGTATGTTAACAGTCAGCGTTTTTTGGTTTGTTGGAAATAATGAAGGTTGGATTGTTGCTAGCACCCCGATGGTCAGGTGACTTTTCCGCTTACAGGCCTTGTTATCTTGTTGGCCTCGAGAAAGAGGTAAGAAAGATTTTTTGTTCGGATGTGTAGGATGTCCGACTAGTGTCGCACAGGACGTCTTTTCATATCCCTGGGACATCCTAATGACCCGCCTATAGATGTCCGAAAGATGTCCTTGCTGGATTGCCTAAGGACATCCTAGGAGGTTTAAAGGATATCCAAAAAGCAAAGCCAATGTTATTTGGATATATTTTGGTGTCTGAATATTATCTTTATATTTATTTAATGCTTGTATAAGGGTCATACAAATGAAAACGAAAATTTGTGTGTGTGTGGGGGGGGGGGGGGCCGCAAGACTACGTGTAGGATCGTAAGTTTTTTTTTCAACAATTGTGAAAGCCAACATGCAAATTGAGCAATAGGTTGCAAGTCTTGCATCATGTGAGAAAGAAGGATAGCTCGCGCTTCGAAGCTCTGCGAGTGGTCTCTTCGTCCAAATAAGCAATCGCAAACAAATCAAAGTCAAAATCGTGAAAACATCAAAAGCAATCACAAACACCATGGGGAAGGTGATGTTGAACGTGCAAAGGCCCGAATTTGCTGGACTTTCTTGAAAAAGGCACCACAGTTAACGCAGCATGATATGGGGAAACGTTGAAAGCACTGTGCGCGGCCATCAAATGCAAGCATCCTGGACTTCTTACAGAAGGAGTGTTTCTTCTCCACGACAATGTGCGTCCTCACACCTTGAAAGCAATGCTAAACCTCATCAAAAAGTTCAACTGGGAAGCAATGCAGCATCCACCTTACCACCCTGACTTATCCCCATGGGACTTTCACGTGTTTGGGGATCTCAAGAAACATCTGAAAGACCGCAGGTTTCAGTCGAACGATGAAGTGAAGGAAGAAGTTTTGAAATGGTCCCACACGCAACCGAAAGACTTCTTCCGTAAAGGGATTACACACCTTGTTACACAGTGGGATAAATGCCTGAACACATTTAGAGAATATTTTTAAATTCCTTGTATACACTTTGGATAAAATAAATAATTTTTGTTTTCATTAGTACGACCCTTATATATTTAATCGGACATACATTTATGCATGTCGAGATATTTAATTCGTAGATATTTAATATATTTTGTAGATATTCCACGCAGACTACTACAAAATTTCCCACAATCTACCTGCTTTTGCACTCTCCTGTCTGCTCCAAGCAATAGTTACGCCAAGCTTTGCCACCAAGACAAAATGCACACACCTACAAACAACACAGCACTATATTAATACAAATTCCAAAAATCCGTAAATTCCGGATTTGCGATTCCCTGTTCGGGCGCCATTATGTGCATATGCGCGTGGGAGGGTCCGTGAAGCGAGACCGAGCTAGCGGCATCTCCCAAGTGGTGGGGTGCAGGGGTTTTTGGACTTGCAGGGAATAGATGTAAAAGAAAAGGCACTACAGAGCTGAGTTCTTAATAGATGGTGTATTTATTACTATTCGACATTTCAAAAAAAAACAAGAATACAATAATTATAAAGGGTACCCCAAATATAATGATAATACAAGAAACTTACTATCAATTCATCAGTTAGAGAAGGGTTCATAATACTGTTTCTATCAATGAAATTGGTAGTAACCTTACAGTATAACAGAGCGACAACAGAGTTTCCAACTAGTTTTGCCATTTATTCCCGGCGCTTGGCTTTAAATATCTCGATTGACTCAAGGGTCGCAGTTTTGAATGGGTCATTGCATTTGTATATGATGGACATCACTTTGTCTTGGGTTTTCAAAGCATGTCCGGATATAGCAAGATGGTTGGCATAGTGGGAATTACCGTCTTGTTTCTCATAGGATTTGGTGTGCTCCTTGAAACATGCATTGAAGTTACAGGTCGATAAGCCTATGTTTAAACTTATCGCAGAAAGCACAGTTCAAGTGATATACTTCAGATCGAGAGAAATCGTCAGATGCAGTTAGGGTAGATGGGTGGAAGGTATGAAGAAAAGGGGTAGGGGAACGGAAAGAAACTTGGAGTCCAAGGGAAGAGAGGAAATTAGAGAGGCGGGAGAAATAGGGGCCGAGATATAATAGAGGAACCCACTTTTTCCGGGTTATATCGGGGGGGGGGGTGCTCGGGCTAAGGAAGGCACTTTTGCGACGTTGAAGGGTACGGGAGAACGTAGAGGACGAGAAATTTTCATTTTTACTCTCATTATCTTAAGTAAATCCTCTTGTCTTGTGACAACCGGATATGTTTTCTTTTTGGTCCGCAATTTGTTTGCTTTTCTCTTTTATCATTTTATTCATTGGATGTCCCTCTAGTATTTTCTGTTATTGGTTCACACTTCTGTAATTTCATTCTCCAATCTCTTTGCTTACTCTGTACCTTGATTCTGTATGCAAGCCTCTTCTTGTGCTATCCTTGATAAAGCTGGGAATAATGGCGAAACAAGTTGGAAACTCTGTTGTCCCTCTGTTATACTGTAAGGTTACTACCAATTTCGTTAATATCAATTGATGAAGGCCCCAGGGCCACAACCTACCCAGCCGCCCTCGGATACACCTTATCTTTTAATTGCCTTTACCGGCTTAATTTAACCATCACCAGGCAGCTCTGTACCATACTCAGCAACATATAGTCACTGGTGGGCTCGTTGGTAATTAACCTATCGAAAATGGTAAGCTTTGACTAATGTACCTTGTATATTTACTAATGCAACAGGTGCATATTAGTTGTGTTCTGTTCTGCTCTACTATCTCTCACTGCGAGTGAGCGCAGCTGTTTGCTATAACGGAGCTTCACAAGTGCGGGTGCAATTGGCCCGAACGCATCATGCCCTCCTTTTTTAATATTCAGCTCCCCTGACTGCTGATTTACAATTTACTGCACCCAGGGCGAGCACCGGGAGGAAGAAGGCTGTAACCCCCTCCCCCCCTTTTAAGTATTCACAAAACGTATCTGACACATCTTCCAATGCCTCAATGCTCAATTACACCCACTGTCCTTGTGATCAGTCCGAGAGAGCGGCAGACAATACACAACTTATATGCCTGCTAATACTAACATTAATACATTAGTGTACATTAAATAGTTTACAAATTAACATGTTTAACGCTTCTTAATTCACGCAAAGGCTACTGAAAGGCTGTCCATTGTCTTTTAATTCTTATTTATTTACAAAATGCAAATAACACGACACGATCGTAAAGAGCAAAGTGTGCCAACTGTATCAATCTGCCGGACTCTTTATTCTGTGCGTGGGCAGATCGACAAATCATCACAGGTGAGCGGCATTCGAACAATTTTGCATTCACAACTGTATAACTTTAATTTGACCTGTTCAGTTTCCCACATTAATAGTAAAACTAGGCAGCAAATAAAAAGAACATTCTCACCAAGATGTCATCGCATTGGGGACGTTTTGTCAATTTTGCAGGCAGATACGAATTCGGAACATGACTCAATTGCGGTGACTCGTTCCCATCAATGATACAGCATATCATTAATGTGAATCTTGCATTAATAATTTTGCTAACAACAACATCACGCTACGAATCTGCACTCCATCCTTAATCAGTGTGTTCTACTGGGTTCCATGACAGTTCAGAACATGACAAATCAGAACATAGATAAAACAGAACAATGATTAATCAGAACTGTCACAATTAAGAACTATGACTAATCAGAACCTTCTTTAATAACATTATTCTAATTAGTTTTCAAGTAAAATACATAGCAAAGGCGTCAGATTGAATACAAAACATTTCAATTTTAATGAATTAAAACAAATAAGGAAAACGAGGTAAATTACATTGAATAATAGTTATTTTTATTGCCACAAATTATCGGGAATATTTGCTAAAAATACAGTCATTGCCATGTTTTCTGGTTTAACTCTGATTAATCAGAACTGTTACAATCCAGAACTGTGGCGAAACAGAACGTAAATTTATTCATATGTATGGTATTAATTGTGGAATACTTTGAATTTTATCATTAAACGAATTTAATCATGAAAATATGGACTATGACAAAATACAAAAAAGTAATCACTGCAGATTTTTTCAATAATGCCCAACACTATCTTCAGCTCCCCTTAAATAATGTTATTAAACAAGGTTCTGATTAGTCATAGTTCTTAATTGTGACAGCTCTGATTAATCATTGTTCTGTTTTATCTATGTTCTCATATGTCATTGTTCTGAATTGTGACAGTTCTGATTTGGCATAGTTCTGATTTAGCAGCGTCCTGATTAGTGATGTTCTGAATTGTCATGTTCTGATTTGTCATGTTCTGAATTGTACGGTTACCGTTCTACTGTCAGTATCTTAAAGCATATTGATTACAGTAGATTGCAACATGTGGCAACAACATCATGCCAGTCCTCTCTCGTTTCAATTCCATTTCTTTTCACATGACGACAGCTCATTATAATAACTTCTGACATTCCTTGAATCTCACATTTAACAAAGCTCTTACGCACGACAGACACTGCATCGTTGCAGCATCCAAAAACTTGCAACAATGAGTATTTTAAAAGGACTGATTTCAAACAATTACCATAAACTTAGCTTAAACGGAATCTTACAAGAATTACACACTTAACAACACATTACAGCCTTAGCCTTAACGGACCTAGAGCATGGAGCAGTGCCCATAAAAAAAGCTCCCCTATTTGCATCTTTTATACAATTTGCTTAGAAACCCCTGTGGCAATAATTCCCATACCACTTTTAAATTAAAAAAAAAGAAACACACTGACTACAGTCACGCTTTGATGCAATTAAATTTACCAGGTTTAAATATGATTTTCTTTTAAGTAAGATAGTTAAGTATTTAAAATTAACTAATTATATCATGGAAGAGTTATTTTTCTTGCATATTAGAAGAAATGAAAGGAATCCAATGATTAAAATTTATAAAATAATTCATTTAAAACTTTTTTATAACATATATGTATACAAATAATAATTATTAATGTAGATTAAAATGCAGAAGGAAAAATTTAATTTTGAAACTCTTATACAAAGAAAAATAACCCCGAAAACACTATTCCACATAATAAATTTTAAAATATAAAATTTAAAATTTAAAATTTATTATGTGTAATAGTGTTTTCGGAGTTATTTTTCTTTATATAGTTGTGTCCACAGTTTTTGGCTTGATTCCTTTGTTTGAAACTCTTGATTTTTAAGGTCATATTCCTGAAATAAAAGCAATATAAGTTCATAAGCAAAATATCCATGTGGATAAAACTTATATACAGCATCCCCCATTTTAAAGTTTTCCCTGAAATATCTCAGGTCAATCAATAATATGCAATAAAAATAGGGGGTGGGGGAGAGGGGCCTTTTTTATTACCATTTGGTTGCCCCTTCAGAGACAAATTTCATTCAGAACTTTTTCGATCCCATCTGTTTTTTTTTGAAATATTCCAGGGGAAACTTGTATATTGATAAGTAGATAATACGAGGTCTGTTCAAAAAATAACCGAACTTTTTTAATTACGTGGCAAAGGATCGTCGTAGCAAGGAGCGGTTGGCAATACTGCAATTGTCATATCCTTTTGTCTAATAGACTATTTACAAGTTTTTACATGTTGTTTAGTTTCCTAGTTATTGCCATTTGAATGCAACGTGTTTCAGTGATCGTGACGATTTTTGCAATGTCCGATTTACGAGAACAACGATGCAACGTGAAAATTGAAAAAAGTCGCAGGGAGCTAGGTCTGGGGAGTAGGGAAGCTGGGGGAAGACAGTCATCTGATTTTGGCACAACACTGGCGAAATAACAAGGCTGAGTGGGCAGGCACAACCATGAAGTGCAACTCTGAGTCGTCTTGCCACAACAGTGGTCTCTTTTTGCGAATTTTTTTTGCGCAACCTTTTCCAAACATCTTCTGAGGTCATGGAAGAAGTAGAATGGGAAGCGAAGCTCGTAACTGATTCAATACTAAAAATTCGTTATCAAATACTAGCGCCAAAAGCTTGCAGCGGTCGGGTCGACACTGCGCTTTTCCAGTAAACCCCCTCCAATACGCTATTCTTTACGTTGACACCCCCCCCTCCACTACTTAGACCGCTAATAGAACAGCTTAAAGGTCGCTGTTCCTTCCGGTGACTTTTGTTATTCCTGCCTTATAGTCTTTTTGTGCTGAGTGTATACATTAGGCACAAAAAGATTACCAAAGGCCAAGATTAATAAAAGAGTAGATACTTGGCTTTAGTGGGCGGAAGAAACAGCGACCTCCATGTTTCTGTCAATTTCCTGCGGTCGGTTGCTCATGAAATTCTTTGAAATTCCCATCTCAAGTACGAGAGGTGGAGGAAGACTCATGGAAGAAGACTCACGTTTTTCACTCACAGTTTCGACCAAAACCGAAACCATAGTTTCGAACCATTCGTTTGGTGCACTTGTGTACACATGATAACACAAATTAAGCTAGAGCTTCGCTTCCCATTCTACTTCTTCCATGGTCTTGAGGCAAAAATTCAAAATGCACAGCTCCGTTGAAATCGAAAAAAAAAACGGTGAGCATCGCCTTGGCAGATCCTTTTTTTGAGCGTGGAGATCCTTTGCCAACCCACTGTGACCACTGAACTTCGGTCTCAAAGTTGTATCCGTAAACCCAACTCACGTTTCCGTGAATATTTTCTCCAGTTTCATGCAAAATTTCACGTTACATCGTTGTTCTCGTAAATCGGACATTGCAAAAATCGTCACGACCACTGAAACATGTTGCATTCAAATGGCAATAACTAGGAAACTAAACAACATGTAAAAAATTGTAAATAGTCTATTAGACAGAAGGATATGACAATTGCAGTATTGCCAACCGCTCGTCGCTTCGACGATCCTTTGCTGCGTAATTAAAAAAGTTCGGTTATTTTTTGAACAGACCTTGTACAGTTTCCATTAAAATCACCTGTATTAAAAGCATCTTTGAATTCATCATCCTACAAGCTTAAACTAGCATCATCAATAATATCAAATTAATTATTATTATTGATTATTATTTTTTTTTATTTAACTGCCTTTTACTCAAACTCATGCTGATTCAAGTAGACCTAATAAGTTAACTTAGTTTTAACAATTGTATTAACAACATAGCAATTATATTGTGATTTCTGAATTTATTTAAATCTACTAATGAATAATATACAGTATTTGTCCAAAAGTAATCGGACACTTTCGATTTTAGACATTTTGTTGAATATCTAGAAAAATACTTTACAAATTATCCTGAAACTTCGGGGGTGTAAAGAACATGTTACACCTCGTATATTACAGCGACGGTTTTTTCCCAAAGACAAATAGAGGTCTAGCAACAAAGTGAACCAAGTCAATTATGTTTGGGATCACCCTGTAAAAAATAATGCCCGAAATGCATTGTAGCTGTAGCATATGCTTATGAGGCTTCTTTTACTTCTGTGTTCATTTGTATGAGAATAGCACGTACAGTAATGGAGATATAAAGGTTTCTTTAAAAAAGTCGAAATGTTTTCGTAAGTTTTTTGTTTATAATACACAGGTTTTTCAACCCAATTCAACGTCATTTTCAGGAAACTTGACAAACTACAGTAGAAATAACATCCTGCAATCAGAATACAAAAATATTAAATATTTCATGAAATATGTGCATTTTTACTAAATAATATTTAACTGCGATTTCGCAAGCATTGCCATATTGTCTTTTGCATAATTTATTAGCCAAATGTATAGAGCTACTCTTATAAAAAGCCCAAGCAAATATCGTGAAAATTCAGAAAGATATCATCGATAGAATGAGTTGAATTTCAGTTGCTCTAAAAATAAACAAAACGCTAATTTTTATTTTGGATCGGACACCAGTATCTACTTCTTCTTACGTTGATATGAAGTCAATATGAAGTCACTATTTCTTCATGTCAGCGTAAGGAGAAGAATTTGGTACTGGTGTCTGATCCAAAAATAAAAATTTGGAGTAAACCCCTTATCATTTGTTTATTTTTTAAAGCAACTGAAATTCAACTCATTCTATCGAAGATATCTTTCTGAATTTTCAAGATAGTTGCTTGGGCTTTTTATAAGATTAGCTCTATACATTTGGCTAATAAATTACGCAAAAGACATTTAGGTAACGCTTGTGCATGCGCAGTTAAACATTATTTAGTAAAAATGCTCAAATAAGGGAATCTTTAGGTGTTGAGCCGCTATTTCTCCGCATTGAGAGATCTCAGTTGCGCTGGCAAGGTCACATGATACAGATGCCGCAAACTGGTGGGTAAGAGACCAAGCGGTCAGCCTAGAACCAGATGGCTAGACTACATGGAGAATCTGGGTTTGAGTCGTTTCGGTATTACCAGGGAGGACATGCGCCTGATGACGGAAGATCGCAATCGTTGGAGATCCTCCATAGGGCTACTGCCCCTGCGACCCTAAAAGATAAGCAGGTTTGAAAAGTAAGTAAGTATGCTCATGTTTCATCAAATATTTAATATTTTTATATTCTGATTGCAGGGTGTTATCTGTACTATAGTTTGTCAAGTTTCTTGAAAATGACATTGCATTGGGTTGAAAACCCTGCATGTTATAAATAAAAAACTTATCAAAGCATTTCGATTTTTTTAAGAAACCTTAATATTTTCATGACTAGACATGCTATATTCATACAGATGAACACAGATAAGTAAAAGATGCCTTATATGCGTATGCCACAGCTATAATGCATATCAAGCATTATTTTTTACATTGTGATCCCAAACATTATTTTTTTCTGTTCATTTCATTACTGGTCCCCTATTTGCCTTTGGGACAAAATCTTTGATGAAGTATATGATGTGTAACATGCTATTTACTCCCCTGAAGTTTAAAAATAATTCGTCAAGTATTCATTTCTAAATATTTGACAAAACGTCTAAAATCGAAAGTGTTCGATTACTTTTGGATAGATAGTGTATTATTTGTATAATCGTCATAAGATTATTTTACTTTTACATGCAATTTGATTTTAAAAAAAAAACGAGTTTTTTAGCGCAAACAGGAAACATTTGTTCGTCTAACACATGCAAGCTATATGATATTTACGTGAACTCTTTAAAGAGCTTCATGTACTCAATTGAGTACTCATGAGCATGAGGAGGCTATTATGTCATAATAGTAAACCCTAATGATTTATATAATACTTATAAAATTATTTTTCTTTAAGTTTTAGCACAAACAAACACGAGAAACTTTGTTCAGCGAGCACGAGCAAGCTACTATAGTTATGAGCATGAGAACCTAATATGAGCAAACCAACTAGAATGAAAATTAGCCTTAGATTCGTAAAACAAATTTTCACACTTTAAATAGAATAATAATTCAATGTTTGATAATTATGTATCAGTTCCTTTTAAAAATTAAAAAGATATTTTTTTTCAAAAAAGTTAAACGTAACATAATCATGAACTTGTTGAATATGAATCTAAGACTATACAAACTAGAGTTAATTATAAGTCTTCAATCAGTCTGCATCGATTACTTTATTTTCATATACATATACCGTAATTTTCGGCAGTAACGCCGCGGCGGCTGATACGCTTCAGCAGCAAAAATGTAACATAAATGTAAAATCTCCAACAGTAACGCCGCGGCGACCGCTCCGGGCCCCCCCCCCCCCCCTACCACACACACAATCGGTAATCTAAAAACAGTTTTCTTATATGCTTCAATAAAAGTAATATGCATTTGAGTGGGAAAAATTTTTAATTTCGTACATATAATATATTTCTGCATACATTTCCTCCAGCGCCGAATACATTTTTCGTCGAGTCCTAACTGCCTCGCTGCTGCACGATTGCTCTTAGGCCTTTTCAATCTTGGCTGTTAAGTTTTCCGTTTAAAAGCTGCTGTATAGCTTGCACGTCGCTTTGGCGAATTTGAAACATACTCTGCTCATGGTGAAGATATACTCCGTCATGCCCTTGCTTATAATAATAATAATAAATAATATATAATAAAATACTGATATTTCTAACACCTCTGAAGCGTTCTCGTGATCGTTTAGCCCCGCGCACGCGCTCGTGAATCTTTCTGATAGTCAGCCCCGAACGTTAAAAAGCAAAAATCTACGTACGAGAAAAACGAAACTTTAAAGAAAAATTCGAAACCTAAGAGAAAAAAATTTTATAAAATAAAAAATATAAAACAATCTTCGCTTTTATCTTCAGCTCCTTCGCCCCTACCATGTATCCAGCTATAAGAAATTTTAATTAAAAAACAGAAAAGAAATGCGCCAACAGGCAACTTGTTTTTCTTAAAGACAAATTTCGTTTCCCGTTTTCAGTATACCCGTATGCGTGTGTGCGAGTGCGCGCCAATCATAAGCTGGCTGCGGGAGTTGGCCGTTGTTTAGCGGGAGCGTGGGAGTGCGCGACGTCGCCTTCACCTAAAAGGGAAGATTTATCCTAAAATAACGTGTATCCTGACGTGTTTTGTACCTTCAGATTCATTACAAAACTACAGTATAAACGCATTTGGAACAGACTTCGAGATGGGATACGCTTTCACTGTCGGCCATTATTGCGAAGCAAAAGTGGCGAAAGTGATCAGGCGCCCTTGAACGTGATCAGATTTGAAAGTTGATAATGTTGGTCGTGTAGTGAACGATGAGAACGATAAGGGCGGGAAGTTTTTAGATGCAGTGCTCACGTCGATCGATGAACATGGGCGGACTGGCAGTCTAAATCGTACCGGGCAGGTACCGGGAAAAATCGGCGAAATCGGCCCTCAATCACGAGAAAGTAAAGGCATCTGTCCGGCCCACCGGGTTTTTTCCCGGCGACTCGGTTTTGTTCAATCCGCTGCTGTCGATGAACGCTCACGCTCGATCGCTATCGGAGTGAATTTTTAATTAAAAGGATGTGAATTCATCGATAAATTCATCAATAAATATAAATCAATTAATATATTGTCACTACTCATTTTATATCGTTGAGAGAACGATATGAAGTAGGCCTAAAATCGTGGATAGAATTTTTTTTTTTTTTTTTAATTTTTGTAAAATCTCCGACAGTAGCGCCACGGTGGCTGATACGCCGCACATGCCAAAATTTTCACTTTTATTAACAGAAACGCCGCGGCGCTATTACCGAAAATTACGGTAAATGAATCTAATATCAGTTCACTATTTTTAAGGCCATATTTTGTTAAGTATTTTTTATAATTAATGATTCATTAAAATTTCTTTCAACTTTTTAATCACTCGATGAAAAAATCCATTTCTTTAATAAACTTCGGACGATTATGACATTTCTAGGATATTTTACAGATATGTAGAAAAGATTAAATTAAAATTTTTTCATAATTATTAAATAAAAATGATTTGAACTTTGGAATTTTTTATTATTTCTTTATGAAATAAACAAGTTATAAAAATTATCAACTTAAAATCAATTAACATTTTTTGGACATCCCCAGGACGTCCTAAAATGTTCGTTTTTTTCTTAGGTCAAAAAAGGTTATGATGTCTTAAATATTCCAGGATTTTATTTGAATATGCTGAACAAATTTTGAATGTCCTTTGGATGTCATGTGTTGTATGGGACAGTTCTTACAAACAACAGATTTTCTCTTCAAGTTCAGTAGTTCTATTTTAATGATACTGCATACAGTATAATACAGGGGTCGCGCTGCTGATCGCCACTTTGTCCAGTATAATACAGGGGTCGCACTGCTGATCGCCACTTTGTCCAGTATAGTGCAGGCGTTGCGCTGCTGATTGCCACTTTGTCCAATGGCCCCCCCAAAAAAATTGATTTTTATTTAGAAGTGGTGAAAGTCGGTGACAAATAAAAAAGGAAAAAAAAATCATTTTTACACAATAAAATTCTTTAATTGCCATTCTCATCTGGGGCTATTCTTGAATTACTCCTAGGGAGCTTAAAATTATTCGGATCATTTTCATGTGAACATGATATATTGGTTTATCTTTTGAAAGTCACTGTATGGGGAATTTTAATAGCTATAAATGTGAGTCTTTACAGAATTTTTTCCTATTGGTCATATATTGCACTTGGCATAATGTTTAGGTTACATTGTGACATATAAGTTTATAGATCGTTATAAACTTATATGCACAAGGATATGGCTTTGTAAGACGTATCTGTTTTAATTTCAAATTTAGTACCGTTCATCGGGGGGTTTTAAAAAAAATAGGGACGGGGGGGGGAGGATGACTTTATTGAGACAGTCCAATAGGAACGAGAGCAACATAATTTAGAATTAAGTGATATTAAATAGAAAGCATGTTTATTACTAGTTTATATATTATTGTGTTTATTAAGAAAATTTTGTTAGGCAAAATTGTGACAATGTGGGCCTAAATCCATAACACGTGCATTTATTTAAAATTAAAATAGGATCCGGGAGACAACGCTCTGCTGATAAGAGAAGGAGGGGGGGGGGGGGAGATGAGTCATAGAGATAAGGAAGGGATGGGAGCGGGAAATTTGAAAGAGGAGGTAAGGAAGTACGTATAAAATAACTCCAGAATGCAGTGTGTGAAGAAAAAATCATTATGGGTAACAGAAAAAGTGTGTATCAATAAGGAGATAACCAGCGAGAAGAACAGTCTGACAGAAATCCTCGGAAACCAGCATGCTTCTTTTTTTTTGTGTTCGTTAAAACCCTCGAGATGGATGATCCCTGTGCTTAGCAGAAAGCCGGTGTAGGGGGCGAGGTCTACGGGCCAACGAACACGACCGGAGGTGAGCCAAACACCTCGAAGATGGCGGCTCACGTGACTTGACGGTGACACGACCGGATCCCAGCGACCTCTCGGCGGGGTAGGACTCTTGTGGCGACGAAGCAAGGTGGGTCCCCTAGTCCTAAACTGAGAGCGCATAACGTGGTGGTCTTCCCAGTCAGCGTATCCAGAATTGGACGTATCCAGAATTGACCAAGGAGCTCAAACCAGTGACAGCTAAGAGCGAAACAGGGAAATCTCCAGGTGCGACAAGATTTGAGGACAAACGACATTCATCTTAGTTACATGCATCGTAGTACTACAGTTCAGATAAGTACTTTCAAACTTTCACACGGGCCCCAGGGTACATAACAGACAATAGAACTTTCTAAATTTAGTGCAACCGAGTTACA
Source organism: Rhysida immarginata (assembly GCA_023313115.1). Classification (NCBI taxonomy): domain Eukaryota; kingdom Metazoa; phylum Arthropoda; class Chilopoda; order Scolopendromorpha; family Scolopendridae; genus Rhysida; species Rhysida immarginata. The sequence goes on along the minus strand of JAHWFO010079520.1, from coordinate 901,317 downwards.
TAGATTCCGTATTCTTACTTCTTTCAAGTAAATTAATATATTGGTTATAAAATAAGTGTAATAATTTGCCATTATAACTAAAAGGGGAAGCATGGTTTTTGATACATCTGTATATAGTTATCATTACATGTCTTATCATTCTATTATAAGCTTAGTATTAGAGAGAAAATTTTGATTTTTTTTTTTTGTTGTTGTTGACTTACTGCGTTCCTTATTCCTCAATTTGAAATAGAATTGTAAAGCTACCTTAGGTAAATTAGATAGTTCCTAATAATCAGATTTGTGTCATGCTTTAGAAGTTGTTAAATTATCATAATAGAAATTTTTGTTGAAATTTATAATATTGGAAAGGTTGATAAGGGTATTAAGACTTTATTGATTCTAATAAATAATTATTGGTTATTTATGGTGCTTGCATTCATTATTACAGCTGTTTTTAGTATTTAGTATAAGGGGTACTGGATAGAAGGGTATTAATTGACGACAGAAGGGAAGACGGTATTATGTATAATTCTAAATTTTGGCAAGAGAAAAGGGGTTAATGCACTATACGATCACAACAGGGTTAGGTTTAAGTAATCTGGGGCGGCCACTAGATCAAGGTAAGATAAGCTAAGCATTTAAATATTGTTCTTTACAAATAAAAATGACAGTCCCGTTTAACGAACTGACAAGTAATTAAACGTAAGAAACAGGCATATACCCATCACATTGGTGCTTTGTGACCAGACACCTGCCACGTAACGATAACGCCGGGTAATTTAGGGGTCTATCGAGCACGTAGGTGGTTCCTGGGTTGGGGTAAGAAAGCATAACAGGCATATTGTCCTAGGATATAGAGCTAGATACGTAACAGAAAGAAACAAGTTCAGCGTACTTTGAGCATACCTGGGAATAAATGGCGAAACTAGTTGGAACTCCTGATGTCCCTCTGTTATACTGTAAGGCCACCACCTGTTTAGTTAATAGGAACAGTATTATGATCCATCCATCCACTGAGTTACTAAGTACTAAACACTAAGTATAGAAATCGTCGGAATTTTAGTTAGACAGGGATGGTACCACCGACTAGAAGAGCGGAGGCAGAGGCCAGTAACGACGTACTAGGAGGGGACTGTCCATCGAATAGGTGTTTGACAGGGGAAGAGGTAATTTCAATAATTCAGCTGGGTTCAGCGAGTTATTTGAGTGGGGAAGGGGCGTATGTGACATATAAGTTTATAGATCGTTATAAACTTATATGCACAAAGATATGACTTTGTAAAACATATCTGTTTTAGTTTAAAATTTTGTACAGTTCATCGGGGGGTTTTAAAAAACCACCGCCCCCCCCCGGATGACTTTATTGAGACAGTCAAATAGGAACGAGAGCAACATAATTTAGAATTAAGTGATATTAAATAGAAAGCATAATGATTATTACTGGTTTATTATTGTGTTTATTAAGAAAATTTTGTTAGGCAAAATTGTGACAATGTGGGCCTAAATCTATAATACATGCATTTATTTAAAATTAGAATAGGATCCGGGAGACAATGCTTTGCTGATAAGAGAAGGAGGGGGGGAGATGAGTCATAGAGATAAGGAAGGGACGGGAGCGGGAAACTTGAAAGAGGAGACGAGGAAAGGAAGTACATATAAAATAACCCCAGAAAGCCGTGTGTGAAAAAAAAATCATTACGGGTAACAGAAAAAGTGTGTATTAATAAAGAGATAACCAGCGAGAAGAACAGTCTGACAGAAATCCTCGGAAACCAGCATGCTTCTTTTTTTTTGTTCGTAAAATCCCTCGAGATGGATGATCCCTGTGCTTAGCAGTAAGTCGGTGTAAGGGGCGAGGTCTACGGCCAGTGGACACGACCGGAGGTGAGCCAAACACCTCGAAGACGGCGGCTCACGTGACTTGACGGTGACACGACTGGATCCCAGCGACCTCTCAACGGGGTAGGACTGAACGGGGAGTCTTGTGGCGACGAAGCAAGGCGGGTCCCCTAGTCCTAAACTGAGAGTGCATAACGTGGTGGTCTTCCCAGTCAGCGCAACAATGAACGTATCCAGAATTGGCCAAATAGCTCAAACCAGTGGTAGCTAAGAGCGAAACAGGGAAATCTCCAGGTGCGACAAGATTTGAGGACAACGACGTTTATCTTAGCTACATGCATCGTAGTACTACAGTTCAGATAAGTATTTCAAACTTTCACAAGGGCGCCAACGTACATAACAGACAATAGAACTTTCTAAATTAAGTGCAACCGAGTTACATAGATTCCGTATTCCTACCTCTTTCAAGTAAATTAATATATTGGTTATAAAATAAGTGTAATAATTTGCCATTATAAGTAAAAGGGGAAGCACGTGTCAAGATTTAGGCTTACATGGTTTTTGATACATCTGTATATAGTTATCATTACATGTCTTATCATTCTATTATAAGCTTAGTATTAGAGAGAAAATTTTGATTTTTTTTTTTTTTTGTTGTTGACTTACTGCGTTCCTTATTCCTCAATTTGAAATAGAATTGTAAAGCTACCTTAGGTAAATTAGATTGTTCCTCATAATCAGATTTGTGTCATGCTTTAGAAGTTGTTAAATTGTAAAATTATCATAATAGAAATTTTCATTCAAATTTATAATATTGGAAAGGTTGATAAGGGTATTAAGACTTTTTTGATTCTAATAAATAATTATTGGTTATTTATGTTGCTTGCATTCGTTATTACAGCTGTCTTAAGTATTAAGTATAACGGGTACTGGGTAGATGGGTATTAATTGACGACAGAAGGGAGGACGGTATTAGGTATAATTCTAAATTTTGGCAAGAGAAAAGGGGTTAATGCACTATACGATCACAACAGGGTTAGGTTTAAGTAATCAGGGGCGGCCACTAGATCAAGGTAAGTTAAGCTAAGCATTTAGATATTGTTCTTTACAAACAAAAATGACGGTCCCGTTTAACGAACTGACAAGTAATTAAACGTAAGTATTACGGTGTTTCTTCACGCTTCGGGTATTGTTATGTCACGGCATCAATTGTTACGGTTTTTCTCCGTGTTTAGTGTGTTGGCACTAATTATTATTTTATATCTTCCTTACGTGTCACAACCCTAATTGTTTGGCCGAGTGACTCTCACCTCCCCTTGTAACAGCAGTGACCTCAATACCCAACTCAGAGAAACACACGCACTTTATAACTTAGCTTGTACTCTTATACTATCGCCTACGTTACCCTAGCTATTCCTCTAATACTCTATTACTTGCGCCGTAAAAAAAAAAAATTCATATTTGATCGTATAGTGGTAGTTCTTCTTTCCTTCCCCCCCGTATATTTTAATAAGGCCAGTTAAATTTATCACAAGGCAAAGATTACAACAATTAACAGGCAAAAAAAAAAAGAAAAGAGCAAGCTTACTTCCTAGTTCTCCCTTTATCCCTCTCCCCTTTATCCAATATTCTGCTCCTGGTTGCAGTTCGGGCTTACCATCATAATAATCAAAAAAAAAAATATTACACTATCCCCTTCCCGTCTCTTTTTTCTTTACATACTAGTCAAGGATATGTGCTCAATCGTACCCCAAGTGTAATGCTTATATGCCAACCAATTATTTTTTATCTAACAAATATATATCTAACACATTTATTAAATAAGCAATCAATTAATAAAAAAAATACAAGGTACTGTTACAAACTTCAAGAATTATTCTCTCCCCCTTAAAAAAAATAAAAAAAAAATTCTCACAAAACAACAAAGACAAAATGCATCGAACTTATCAACCCCTTTTTACCTATGATAAGATTATTGTATTCTTTCACCAACAGAATTCTCTCTCTCCCTTTGCTCTCTATTAAAATTAACCCCTTAAATTCATAATTAGACTGTCTCTCTCTCTCTCGACTCGCTTAATAACTACAATTTATTCTACTTATCTAATAGGCGTAATGAGCAAGACTGTCTTAATCTCAAGGCAAACTCCAGTCCTCCTTTCTTAATTACAAATAACACACTCTGTAGTCTGAAATACTTTTGTGCAGGCCTGTAATTTAAGTTTAGTGCACTTATCTGTACATTGACGCATCTGATGTCTATACGATGATTTCAGCTGGATTCGTGTCTACTCTCACTTCTTTTCTCCCTGGGTGCTGCGGGTGCTGTCTGCTCCGACGGGTGCGTTGATCCCCGTTCTCTCTCTCTCTCGGTGTTGAAACTGCAACGGCCACACTATGCGGTCAGGCCTGCCCGGCTTTGCTGCCTCTTCGTCCTCGCTCTCAAGCCCAGTCTATGAGTGGCGCACGACGAGAGCGACAGCACAGGTCAAACACACTTAGGTACCCCGGCGTAAGGAGCATGATCCCGATTTTTGCCGTGTACCCCTGCGTTCTAGTCACCTGTTGCCAAGCCCCTGACCCCGACGCTTGCTCACTTCTCGTCATGCGGGATCGGATAGGCCCACCAGGCCGTCCGGGTCGCTGGTGCCGTCGTCTCGTCCATCGCCTTCAGGTTGTCGATCGCTGAATATTTCTGCTGCTAGTTGTCGACTACACGCTTTGAAATCTCAACCTCCCCTGTCTCTTTTTCTCTCTTTTTGCATGTCATTTCCTCTCCACCTTGACCTTGATTTTTATTGTTCTCATTTCTCTTTCTAGGAACTTCCTCTTTCTTCTCTCGTTGTCTGGGTAACCCCACACCTTCACTCTCTTGCTCATTGTTCGTATTTTTTCGACTCCTAATCCTTACACAAAAGCGGGCTCTAGGCCTACTTTTCTTAACTTGTCTCGATTACGCAAATTTTTATGAGTGCAAAAAAAAAATTTTCCTATTGATATACTAATACAAAATCTTCCTTTGCTTTTTGCTCGAGTCGAGAGAGATCAGTCATTCACCCTTTGGGTTCGATTGAGTTTTTATTCTCTTGTAAGCATTCATACCTTTAAGATTGATTAATCTAGCTTATTCAACAAAACTCCCCAATTCCCTTTCTATTCCCTGATATTTCTGAGCGTCACCCCTATACGATCTTTATTTTTCCGGTTTATTTTCAGAGCTAATAATTTTTAATAGTAACACAGATATGCTTCTTTCGCATATCTGTAGTGTCGGGCCGTGTACGACAATTTAATATCGTGCACGTCCCGTCACATAAGAAACAGGCATATACCAGTCACAACATCATTATCTGATGTTTGATAATTAAAACGTTGCATACAGCGTTGTCATTTAGTGTGCCATCAACAATTTGTAAAAACATTTTAATATTTTCAAAAGTTAAATTTACAAAATATACAGGGTGTTGTTGAATTTCATGTCAAAAATGATAAGGGTGATGGAATATATGATTCTAAGCAAAAAATTCTAAGTTAGCAGTCTAAAGTTGTGCAGTAACGAAGTTTTTGAGGCAGGAATAGTGGAGCTGGATAAAATTGAATGTGCCCTAGACTCATGCCTCTCAAAATGTGGTACACATACCACTGGTGGTACTTCAAGCCATGCCAAGTGGGAGGTACTTGTGTGGTACTTTTACTTCAAAACAACACAGACATACATTGATTCATTGACAGTGGTACTTCAGTTTATCAGTCAACTCATGGAGTGGTACTTGTTTAAAAAAGTTTAAGAACCAAGGCCCTAGGCCGTACAGCAAAACAGCGTTATAAGGGTCTGCATGAGGTTGTGAGGAATGTGCATTTCCTTACAGAACAATCCCAGTAACGTCAAGGTGATGGTGACTGTCATGTGCAACTGTGATGGTGTTACCCTAGTGCACTCCACACCCCAAGGACAGACTGTCAATGCACAACATTACTGTCATGTTTTGGAGCACAACCTGTGAGCAGCTTTGCCAAAAAAGCTATGATATTTTCTAAAACAAACCCTCCCATCTCCTTTGTGACAATGCTCACCCATATATAGTGCAACCCATGGCTGATTTATTCTCTTGCTGGGGCTGGCAGTTGCTCTACTATCCTACATACTATCTGGATTTAAGCCCCTGTGATAATGATTTGATTCCAAAGATGAAGGAACTACTTTGTGAACTGAACCGTTCCAGGGAGTCTTAAAGCAGTAGACCGCTCCATCCGAACCATCATCAGAACAGGTACTGCTTCAGGTATTCCACGACTTCCTTGTCGTTGGCAACTGGTTGTACACAACGCTGATGACTACATTGAAGGACTGTAAACGTTTCACTTTACTACCTATTTTGTATCAATATGACAAATAAATATTCTTTTTAATTATTATTAGTTGTTTGTTAAGTAGTTTAGAGTATGGATCAATGGAGAGGAGCAATTAAATATTCCCCAAATAACACGAAATGAAAATCATTCCTAAACAATCATTTCTTGCTCTTTTATCACCTACAAGTGTGGTGTTGCATGTAAATCCCCTCTCCAATCCATATTTATCAGACTGGGGGAGAGGTGGAGGCAGAAGGGGGAAACGAGCGAAAACAAGGGGAGTCAGAGGAAAATTAGTGAAAGTAGCAGACAATGTATAGGACCTGTTGAACAAGGAACGCAGTAAGTCAGGATTGGATGTATAACTCTAAATACTTATTCTTAATCACTTACTCTTAATCACTTATTCTTCGATCAGCTCTCTCTCTCTCTCTCTCTCTCTCTCTCTCTCTCTCTCTCTCTCTC